>PVJS01026493.1:0-26962 GCA_004027185.1 Glis glis
GATGTACTAAGCAGAACATTGTTAGTGTTAAGACTTCCTGATGTAAAAAAGGTATAAAAATAAAGTCTGATGCTCGCTGGGCAGAGACAGTGCCTGCAGCTTCACTGAACTGTTGGGCCTCCTGTCTCTCACTCCCCCGCCGACCCTACACCTCCTTCAGGGATTCCCCCGGACCCGTCGAGGCTGGACCCCGGCAATAGACCAACTGTATAAATCACTCAAAATAAGAGGCCTGTAATAAGATACAGTATCTGCTACCTGGATTAGTCTCAAGATCATACTAATATTCACTGTTTTCCTCCTAATACCCATTCTAATGTTACTTTACACCCAACCAGTATTGAGGTGGGTCTACACTGTTAGCCTGGTTGGGTGAAAATGACCTTCATCCCCCAAACAGCAAAGCTCTGATTTGCCTTGTCTTTGCTGGGTTAAGGTTACTTCAATGTCCATATATGGTTATTACTAGGAATAAAAGTTCCAAGAAACAGCCAGAGAATCCCCTGATTTCAGACCTACTCTTCCTACTCTCTTGGTGTGTTAGTAACACTTGTTTCCCATGGTATTCATAGCTTAATTAATGCCTTCAATATGGTAACTCCTTTATCCTCCTATTGATTTACTGGAATAGAAACTCAAAATGTCAAGGTGGTACATTAACTTCAGTATTAGTGAAATATTTATTCTGACTTGAGGTATAACATCCACTCCACTGGGAACCAATCCCTGTATACCAGCAGCACCTAAGTTTGTTGGAAGGAAAGCACAAATTTCACAAGTGGGTCATTGGAATGATGTCTGGGATGAAACTTACTTGAATGATTTTATTCCAACTCAAGTATTTCTTCAGTGGGAACACTTCTCTGATAATGAGTATTGCTTTATTCTATAGAAGTTCTTGATTTTTTAAAACTCTTTATTGGTGCATTATAATTAAATATGAGAGTGGGATTCATTATAATATAGTCATATATTCACATAGCATAAATTGATCTCTTTCCCTTGTACCTCCCCTTCCTCTCCCCTGATACCCTTTTTCTACTCTACTGGTCTGTTCTGAGCAGACAACCAAAACACAGTCTCAGTAAGTTCAAGAATGTTTATTGTAATCATGACCAAGACAGGTTCTTTATTTGTTAATGCTATACAACTTATGATATGTTAGGGCAGAGAGACGAGAGAGAGAGATTAGTATGACCTGGAAAGCAGAGTGGCAGTCCATTTACTGTGACGCTCAGCTGGCTGTGTGTGGATCTCAAGTCCGGGTCAGTTGTGAGTCTGCTCTGGGTCTTCAGGCCTGACTTAAACCAGTGTTCAGTCAGAACTGAAGGTGAGGAATTGCCCCTATGACTACAGCATCGCTGGCTGGGTCAGCGTTCAGCCTCATTATCGGTGCTTGGAATGGCAAGGTGGCAAGGTTCCTTGGCAGAAGAAGCTGTGGGTTTTCAGTCTCAGGTGCTAACGAATATAGTCCTCAGGTTGCCAGGGACTCGATGTGGTTGTCAGGGTGCTCCTGGTCAGCAGGCTTGTGTCTGTGTGTTGCCTATTAGGTTTTGGGTATTGTACCTTATGTCTGGTGTCTGGGTGTTGTCCCTTATGCCCTGGGTGTGTTGTGCCTCACAACACACACTGTGTGTGCTGTGAGTTATACTTGTGTACTGTATATCATGCTGGAGTGTGGTGAGCCATATCCAGGTGTGTTTTGAGAATTTAGTCCCCCTTTGGCTTTAATGAAGACTTTAAAAAAATATGTGCTCTCTATATGGTCTATTTTCATGAGGTCCCTTTTCTTTTCTCTCTAGCTTTCACATATAAGAGAAAACATGGCCTCCTTGACTTTCTGTGTCTGGCTTATATTACTTAGCATGATGTTCGATAGTTCTATCCATTATCCTTAAAATGATATAATTCTGTCCTTTATGGCTGAGTAAAATTTCTTTGTGTATATGTACCACATTTTTTCTTTATCCATTCATCTGTTGATTTGCACCTAGCCTGATTCCATAATTTGGCTATTATGAATTGTGCTGCTATAAACATGGATATGCATGTGTCCCTACAGTATGCTGACTTTAATTCTTTTGGAAAGATACCAAGGAGTGGTATAGCTGAGTCATATGGGGGTTTTATTCCTAGTCTTTTGAGGAACCTCTAGACTGATGTCTATCGTACATGCCTCACTTTTTAGGCAGAACCCCCAAGCCCCCATTGTGTCTGTGAACTGTCACTGTAGATGAATGTACACTAGACCATGTTGGAATGCTATTAGACTGATCTTCCAGGGTGACATGACAAACAAGACGGCTGGATTCCATGGTTAAGTCTCACTTGCTTAATCATCAAGAGGGATGCTTCTTTGAAGTGATGTTATGTAGCACTTCATGTCTAGAAGTCTTCAGTGGGCCCTCAGAGAGTGGTGCTGGCGGAGGCACTATGAGCAGTGAGGGCAAACCCGATCCAGAGTGGCCGTCACTGATGGTTAGGGTGAACTGTGGCACCTTGGAGAGTTGGAAGAGATCAAAGGTTACCAGATTGCATGCCCAGTCTCTATCCCTGCCCAGTCTCTATCCCTGCCACCAGGGTGTCTCGGTTCATGGCCCCTTTCACTAGATTGGATTGATGATAAGGAGAGCCTGTCTTCTAACCACTACGCAAATCACCTTATGTACTTGTGTGGTGGATGCTTTAGAATGAAAATATCATGCTAGGTGTGGTGGCACACACCTATAATCCCAGTACTTTGGAGGCTGAAACAGGAGGATCACAGATATGAGGCCAGCATCACCAACTTAGTGAGAGCCTTAGTAACTTAGACTCTGTTTAAAAAAAATGATAAAAAAACAGGGCTTGGGGTTTAGCTTGGAGAGAGTCCACTCCTGGATTCAATCCCCAGTACCAAAAGAAAAGAAAAAGAAAATATCATGACACTAAAAGATTACCATGATTTTTGTTCTGTTCTATAAATCCATTTATATGTCTCTGTCTTATATCCTTAAATCCAATCTTTGTGAAGTGCTCCTTCCTGACCAACCCATTCACCATTCTCCAATGATAAATCTCCTTACCTCTGGCTACTCCTCTGTATATAAGGTTAATGACAGAGTATTCTGCCTGAATCTCTGCTCCCTGGAAAGATTTCCACCCACCATTTACCTTCAGGGCTACTCCCTAGAGAACTTCAGTACACAGCCATCTATTTTTAGATAGCATTAATCTGTTAGATCCATCTATAAATGAAACTCAAACTTCTCTATTAACAGGTCATGAAATCTATTTCACAAGCTATAGGTGCTTAAAAGGATATCCCCTTAGTGACATGGTGCACACACACCAAAAAAAGGGCAGCAAAGGGCTATAACACAGAAATTTGAGGATCTCAGCCTCTTTTCTTTTGGGAAAAAATAAATATTCTCTGCCCAAATGTTTTTTAACTGCAGTCTTTTGACAAGCATTCTGAAAAGAGATTAGCATGCAAAAATCCTTAAATGAATCACAATGTGAAAGAAAAATATAAAGGATATCTTGAGGTCAATTAGAGTAACTTCAATATGAAGTATATATTAGATAATTTAATAGTGTTAAATTCTAAGATTGTGGAAATTAATGTGATAATGTTGAATCTAGTACTTGCTTTTTGAAGATCTATATTAGTGTATTAAAAGACGAAGCATCATGATCTCTGCCATTTTAAAAAGGTCAGCAAAAGAAAGTGTGTGTCTGTGTGTGTGGACGGGAAAGAAAAAATGAGAGAACACAAATGTGAATTGTTACTAATTTGTAAATCTTCATAATACTATTTATTTTTTCTTAATTTTTTCAAAATAAGAAAACAAAAAAAATGTAGAAAATAAAGGGTAGAGGATGGCAGGATTGGGAGAGATTGGTTAGCAGGTACGGCATTACTAGTAGAATTGGGAATACATTGTAGTTGCAAGGTAGGGTACCTAAAACTAACAATAAATATGCATTTCAAAATGGCTAGAAGAGAAGATTTTTTAAATATTCTTACCACAAAGAAATGATAAACATTTGAGGTGGCAGATGATTTGATCATTACACAATGTATACATGTATTAAAACATTGCAACCCACGAATATGTAGAATTACTTGTCAATTAAAAATAGGTAAAACTTTAAAAAGAAAATATAATAAAATTGGGATGAAGAAGTCAAAACAGTCTGGTTAAATAGTAGAGTGTATAAAACTAAAAATAGAATTAGTTGTAAAATATATTTGAAAAAATTATTCAAAATATACCATATAGCCAGGCGTGGTGGCGCACGCTTGTAATCTCAGTATTTTGGGAGACGGAGATCAGAGGATCCGGGTTCGCGGCCAGCCTCAGCTCTCTCTCTCTCTCTCTTTCTCTCTCTCTCTCTCCTTAGCGAGGCCCTCCGCAACTTCATGAGACCCGGTTTCAAAATAAAGTATAAAAAATAGGGCCGGGGGCGTAGCGCGGAGGTAGAACGTCCCTGCGTTCAATCCCCAGTACCGCAAAAAAAAAAAAAAAAAAAAAATATATATATATATATATATATATATATATATATATATATACCATATATAAGAAATATGAACAAGAGATTATGAGATATCTCTTCCACTTCTTACATGAATTAGTATTATATTGCTATGGTTTTTATTGTTATATATAATAAGCATTAATAGATGTTTAATTTGGAAGTAGAAAATAGATAAAATGCCTTTAAAAGTATATATTTTCCTCCTTTTATTCCTGCTTTATGTGTGTGTGGTAGTGGGGATTGAACCCAGGGACACTCAACCTCTGAGCTACACCTTCAGACTTTTTTATTTTAAACAGAGTCTCACTAAATTAACTACCTGCTGGCCTCAACCTGTGATCCTCCTGTCCCAAGTACTGGGATTACAGGCCTATGCCACAGCACCTGGCTTTTTTCTCCCTATTTAACATAGAATTGTACATCAGGTAGAATTGTGAGTGAATAATATATAATTATATTTATGAAGGATAGTATTAGCTAAGCAATTTCTTATGGAATGAGTAATTCTGAGATTTCTTAGTCAATACTTCAGTTCATAGCTGTCTTATATCACTTATTAATACTGAGCTTCTAGTCATTGCTACAGTAATTGGAAACATTTTGTAGGCTGACCAATACTGGCTTATTGTAATTATGATTCCTTAAAACAGAAAAGTAGGAAGAACACAGAATCATTCTAATTGATTTATTTTATTTATTTATTTATTTATTTGCGGTACCGGGGATTGAACCCAGGGGCATTTTACCTTTGAGCTACACCGCCGGCCCTATTTTTTATACTTTATTTTGAAACCGGGTCTCACGAAGTTGCAGAGGGCCTCACTAAGTAGCTGAGGCTGGCTGTGAACCCGGATCCTCCAGCCTCAGACTCCCAAGTACTGGAATTACAAGCGTGCGCCACCACGCCCAGCTAATTGATTTATTTTAAATAAAATGTTTTGAGAATGCTTATAAATCCTGCTTATCTAAACTAGAAATTTAACTTGATAAATACAATGTATTTTATTCACATATCTGAAATGGTATGCCATTATCTAGTGAATTTAATATACCAATAGAAGTTAAGCCAAAAACTGGCCTTAATAAATTGAGTTAGCTATTTCAATAATTCTAAAATATTCTGATGTCAACTCTATCATTCCAGTTTAGTGCACTGAAACCTGACAAAAATGTTTTCCAGGATCCTCTTCTATGAGGTAGTATATTTTCATAATCATTTCTTGGTACACACTTTAAAATTTCACCTTTTGTCTCTATTTTAAATTTTGTCCATCACAAAGTGTTTGTACATTGTTCAAGGCTGTGACACATCCTCAACTGCAAATTAGACCATATCAAACAACCATTCCACATCTATTTCCATCCAGAGAGCTCTCATCATTGACAAGATGCAGTATGAATGTGTTCTTTCAGTTGTTCTTTCCTAAATCAGAGGAAAATTTATCAGAATATATTAGCATTCTACTTATGTGATGTGATTTCATTGTTACCTCAGCATTTTCCCTTGTCTTCTCTAGCTTTCAACCTTTCCCCACTTTGGGGTAATTTGGCTAACCCTGGAGAGAAGCCATATGAATGCGGACCTCTGTTTGGTGGATCTACATGCAGACTTCAGTCAACAAGACAGCTGCCACCCAGGCTAATGTTTCACTAATATTCCAAATCCCAAAACAGTAATGTGAGGTGAATATTAGTAACCCCAATTAATAACAGGAAAAACCTAAATTTCAAAAGCTTAAAATTTAAGCTAAAAAAGCCATCAGTAGCTAAATTCAGGTTCAAATGGAAAATTCCCTGAATCCAAAGCCTATGATCCATCCATATAATCTGTATGATTTAGCCATGCCTGAAATGATATTCTGCCTGGGTACATATTGCTATAATAAAATATGAAGTGATCCATAAATCTATTGTGGCAGTATATCAGGTTAGATTCATATTTTTGCAGATAATAACAATAGTATTCATATACTTAATGAGTAGTATTCCATTGAATAGACATTAGCCTATTCATCTATTAATATGTGGATTGGTATCAAATTTTGTATATTTATTTTTAATATACTTTTACTGGTGCAATGCAATTATATCTTATAATGAGGTTCAGAGTAATAGAAACACAGATTCACATTTTAAAGCTTGTCAGTATAATTTCTATGACTCTGAAATTTCAATCTTTTCCAACCTAGGAAAGTAACAGTCATATAAAATAACCTTCTTAAAACAGCAGGAAAATGCCTCCAGACTTTAGTGACTGCTATTTGACCTTTGTTTTCCACTAGAGCATTTCCACTAAACATTAAATGGTGTGTGTGTACATTCATTGGTTTCTTTATGTAGTTTCTGTACATTTACCAGTATTTTGTTTTTTTGTTTTGCTACTGAAAGTCAGCCCTTCGCTTTCCATCCAGTCTTCAAGTAATCACATTAGAAATCACCAGTGACCCACAGGATATTCGGGGTATCCACACCTCGCATTTTTACAATGTATAAAGTTTCCTCCTGGAGGCATTAGAAATCCTTGAAACAATTATGTTTGTGAGATACTGAAAAATGGTAGAGTACTGTAAGACTGTGCTCTGTGATCCCCCAGTACTGGCAAAGATGCAGTACTTAGTCACTCATGGCTGCTGGTGGGAAGGCAACCTAAAGACATTTGGGCAGCTTCTACCAACAAAGCTAAACATACATTTGTCATATGTGCCCCCAAATCTACTCTTAGATATTTTCTCCCTTCTTCTATCAATTACTGAGACAGAAATAAATCTTAAAGTCCTCTAGTATAATTCTAGATTTGACTATTTTCCCTTTCATTTCTAACAAGTTTTACTTCATATTTTTGATGCTCTAGGAGAGTGCATATACATTTAGGATTTTTATGGATTCTTGGTATTAGACCCTTGTATCATTAGATATCTCTTAATGTCCATTGCTCTGAAACCTAACTTGTATATTGTTCGGAAACCCAATCTCCACAATTTTATTAATTTACTTGGATCTTTATGTTTGAACCATTTTTGTAGGCCACTTTATAGATTTGAGTTCTTTATTTTAGACATAGGACATGTCCTGCCTGTTTTATAGGACTATGTGATTACTCAAACTGCCTGATGCTTTCTGTTTATATAATCTATTTTATGTCAAATATGTTATTGTTTGAATAGAGAACAAATCAAAATATTTTGAAAATTCAAGGATATTTAGAAGAGCAATCATAAGAAGCTTGGATAATATGTTAGTAGAGTCTTGGGGATATAAACATTGAGACATATGATTAAAATTAAAATAACCGACATAGAGAAAAATTGAAACATCAAAATGATTGTAACATTCAGCCGTTTTTTGCCAATTCTCTATTCCTTACATCAACTATTTTATCACTAACATTCACACAATGCATAGGATTGATAAAACTTGCTTCTTACTACCTTGCTATGCTTTTTATTTTATCTAATACTGATACAGACACTTTTAAAAGTAACAGTGGTATACAATTTCCATCCCACTACACTAAGCAGACTATTACCTGGGGAAAAAAATATATCTTATGTTCATATTATCAAGAAAAACTTGGAGATATGAGCTACATACTATAAAATTCCTTTTTATTGGAGCATTATAATTATACATCATAGTGAGTTTCAGAGTGACAAACACATCATAATGAGGTTTAGAGCAACAAATACATATGTGAACGCAGCATTCGTCGTGTTTCCCTTCGTTTCAGCCCACTCCCATGCTCCCTTTAGATAGTCTTTACATCGATACACATAACTCCATGTATGAATTAAAGATTATTTGGATAGTTTCATCAGCTCTCCCCTTCCTCCTCCCCACCTCTCTCTCTCTCTCTCGGCCCTCCTCCCCCTTTCCACTAGTGTCTCCTGTTATTTTTCTGACATCTTTGTTTCCCAGTTTCACTCTAGCTTCCACATGAGTGAAAACATATGGCCCTTCACATTCTGTGATTGGCTAATCTCACTAAGCATAATATTTGTGAGCTCCATCCATTTTCCTACAAATGAGATGATTGTGTTCTTTTTATGGCTGAGTAGAATTCCACTGTGGTTACATTCCATAATTTCATAATTCATTTGTCTATTGATGGACACCTAGGTCAGTTTCATAGTTTGGCTATGGTGAATTAGGCTGCTATAAACATGGAAATGCATGTATTCCCATAGTAATCTGATTTCAATTTCTTTGGGAAGATCCCCCAAATTGGTATCGCTGGAAGGTATGATGGCTCCATTCCCAGTGTTTTAAGGAAACTTTGTACTGATCTCCACAGCAGCTGTACTATTTGGTAATTCCAACAGTGTGTAAGAATTCCTATTTCCCCAAATCCTCACCAGTGTTTATTTTTATTTATTTATTTTTTTGCGGTATCGGGGATTGAATCCAGGGGCGTTCTACCTCCGCGCTATACCCCCAGCCCTATTTTTTTATGCTTTATTTTGAAACCGGGTCTCACGAAGTTGCGGAGGGCCTCACTAGGTAGAGAGAGACAGGGGGGAGAGAGAGAGAGCTGAGGCTGGCCGTGAACCCGAATCCTCTGGTCTCTGCCTCCCAAAGTACTGGGATTACAAGCCTGCGCCACCACGCCCAGCTTATTGTTGTTTTTATTCTTGATGATTGTCATTCTAACTAGGGTTAGATGGAATCTCAGTGCTGTTTTAATTTGCATTTCCTTGATTGCTAATGATGTTGAGCATTTTTTCATATATTTATTGGCCATTTTTATTTTTTCGAGAAGTGTCTATTCAGATCTGTTGCACACTTTTTTAGTGGGTTCTTTTTTTTAATGAGTTTAAGTTCTTTCTATATTAATCCTTTAGATATTAAGACTTTTATTTTTAATTTTTTTATTATCCATAGTTTCAATTTAATGTGAGTCTGGTAAAATGCAGAGGAAAATGGAAAGAGAAATCCTCAACAATTTCTTCTACTTATGGTAGATGAAGTTCTACTAATAATAACCTGCTACATGTTTGGTGGATTCCAGTACACACTTCAAATTTTCTTGTGTGTGGTCCTGAGGCTTGAACCCAGGGGAATTCTATCTCCATGCTACACCCCCTCAACTATTTTATTTTTATTATAAAACAGGGTCTCACTGGGTTGATGACAGTTTCAGTATTTGCTGAAGCTGTCTGCAAACCTGAAATCTTTCTGTCTCAGCCTCCTAAGAACAGGTATGCACCACCATACTTGCCTAGACTTCAAATATTGAGACACTTGTTCAAAGCAAATAGAATAAAAATTGTCATGAAAAGTAAGAAATTGTAAATCTTTTTCCTTTCTTTTATTGTGTTTCTCTCAAAGGCTAATAATACTTTTCTATGTTCTATTAATGCTATCTGAGTTAAAAATATAATTCTATTTTAAAACCGTGAGTTAGATCAATTATGTTTACCTCATAACATATTAAATATACGAGTGTATTTAACATGTATATGAAACGTCTGGAATTACATATTGCTGGTGCCTTCTTTCTGAAATGTCCCTCTGGTTGTCAAGAAGGGGCAATTTGGAATAAGACTCAGGAACTTAGTAATAAAGGATATGGGGGGGTCCTGAAGGTTCAGAGAGGCATTGGGACCCCTCCCAGAACCTGGGTACACTGCCAAGTCTACTGTGTTTAAAGCTGAGAGTTCTGTTGAAGACGTCTACATTCATTCTATTATAGGTTGAGTTATGCTAGACCTTCTATAAAAAAAATCACCGATCAGGGTGTTTCCACAAAAGACTCATGCATATGGCTTCTTTTCCATGAGTTTGTGCATGTCAACTGAGATGTAATGTTGACTTAGGGGTCTTCCACACATATTAGAGAGGGTATTCACTCAATACACGGGCCCTCAAGTTTAAACATTAGTGGTTATTGTAGAAGACTCAAGATTCATTAAAGTTATATCTTGTCATCTGAAGTCATAGGATTTCTACACACATGACTTTCTTATTTATTTTTAGTTTGGATTCTTTGATGCTGTCTAAGGTACTCAGGTAGTCTGAAGTCTTTACTAACCACATGGAATTCATGTGGTTTCTCTCCACTGTGTTCTCTGGTGTTGCTTAAGGGTTGGGTATGCACTGAAGGCTTTCCCACACCGATGGCATTTATAATGTTTCTCTCCAGTGTGTGTTCTCTTATGGTTTCTAAGGCCAGAGAGATGACCGAATGCTTTTCCACACATATGGCATTCATGTGGTTTCTCTCCAGTATGTGTCTTCTCATGTTGTTTAAGGCTATAATATGTACTAAAGGCTTTCCCACACTGATGACATTCGTATGGTTTCTCTCCAGTGTGAGTTTTATTGTGTGTTTTAAGGGAGCAGGCAGTAGCAAAAGCTTTCTCACAATGATATTTGTATGGCCTTTCCTTAGTGTGAATCATCTTGTGTCGTCGAAAAGAAGTGAGGTAGCTGAAGGCTTTCCCACACAGATTGCACTCATAAGGTTTCTCTCCAGTGTATGTTCTCTGATGTAACCTGTAACTAGAAGGATGGTTGAAGGCTTTCCCACACAGATGGCATTCATATGGCTTCTCTCCAGTGTGTATTCTCTTATGTTGCTTAAGAGTAGAAGGTGTGGTGAAGGCTTTCTTATACTGATTGCATTCATAAGGTTTCTCTCCAGTGTGTGTTCTCTTATGTTGTCTTAGTTCAGGGGACTTGATGAAGGTTTTTCCATTCACATTACATTCATATGGTTTCTCTCCAGTGTGAGTTGGAATATGCTTTCTAAGCTCAGAGATATAAGTAAAGGCTTTCCCACATTGATGACATTCATATGGCCTCTTTCCAGTGTGAGTCATCTTGTGTTGTTGAAGGGCTGAGAGCAGATCAAGGGCTTTCCCACTCACATGGCATTCCGGCAGTTTCTCTCCAGTGTGAGCTCCTTCATGTTCTCTATGGTCAGAGATTTGAATGATGGCTTTCCCACATGGATGACATTCATATGGTCTTTCTTCAGAGTCCATAATCTCTTGATATCTACGTGTTGAGCGATTCCAGTGGAAATTCTCATGTGACTTGTCAAAGTGGTACCCAAGGGAAAATAGGTGGTTGTTGTTTCTTGCATCACATCTCTGTACAGCTTTCTCTGGGATGAGTCCAGCAGGGCCCACTCTTTTGGGGTGAACTTTATGGTTACATCTTCAATGGTCATTGGTTTCAGTGCATGCATTGCCATGAATTCAGTTTCCTGCTTGCTTCCTCTGGGTTTCCACACACAGACAGTCCAAGCACTAAGCAGGAGAGTCAGGAGTGCCTGTGTCAATGGATCCCCTGGGGTTTCTCCTTTTTCTGGAGTTCCTCTTTTACCCCAATTTCTCTCCAGCTTCAAGAAGTAAAACTTGGAGGAGGTGGTGAAGCCCAGGAGATTCAGAGGCAGGTTCAACTCTTCAATTAAAAGATATAGACTGGCAAATGGAGTAAAATTTAAAACCCAACTATGTGTCGCTTGCAAGAAACTCACCTTACAGGCAATGATACACACATGTTAAAGATAAAAGGATGGAAAAAGATATTCTATGCATATTTATAACAAAAACAAGCAGGAGTAGCTACTCTCATATTTGACAAAGCTGATTTCAAGCCAAAGCTTCTCAAAAGAGACAAAGAGGGCAATTTCCTATTGGTAAAGGGAACAATATAAGATAATTATGATAGCAAAGATTTATTACCCAAATATTGAAGCCCCTACATACATTAAACAAATGCTATTGGATAGTAAGACATGGATATATCTAAATATGATAGTACTGGAAGAGTTCAACACACCATTATCTACATTAGACAGATCAATCAAACATAAGATCAATAAAAACCCTTCAGACCTATGTAAAACTAAACCAAATAATATACCTAACAGATATCTACAGAATAATTCACCTGACAACAACCTAATACAAATTCTTTTCAACCATTCATGGGACCTTCTCCAAAATAGACCACATTCTAGGCCACAAAGCAAGTATCAGTAAATTTTTAAAAATTGGATATGATACTGTGTGCATCTTCTCAGATCACAATGGGCTGAAACTTGAAGTCAATAACAAGAAGATACTAAGGAGCTATACCAATATATGAAAATAGAATAACATGTTGTTAAATGAGGACTGGAACAAAAAGGAAATAAAGGAAGAAATTTAAAAATTTCTAAAATTAAATGAAACTGGAGACACAACATACCAAAATATCTGGGATACTCTAATGGCAGTCTTTTTTTTTTTTTTTTACGGTACTGAGGATTGAACCCAGAGGCATTCTATCTCCAAGATATACCTCCAGCCCTATTTTATTCTTTATTTTGAAATAAGGTTGTAGAGGGCCTCACAAGTTGCTGAGGCTGGCTGTGAACCTGTGATCCTCCTGTCTCAGCCTCCAAAGTACTGGGATTACAAGCATGCGCCACCATGCCTGGCTTGAAGGCAATCTTAAGAGGGACATTTGTAGTATTGAGTGCCCACATTAAAAAAAACCCAGAAAGGTTCCAAATAAACCACCTAATGACACATCTCAAGACCCTAGAAAAACCAGAACAAATCAACCCCAAGTTCAACAGAAGGCAGGAAATAATTACAATTAGAGCATGAGTAAATGAAATAGAGAATAAAAAATGCAAAAAAAAGGAAAAAGTTGATTTTTTTGAAAAAATAAACAAGCTTGACAAAACCTTAGCTAACTTAACCAAAAGAAAGAAACAACCTAAATAAATAGAACAAGAGATGAAAGGGGAGTTAACACCAGAGATACCACAAAAATCTGAACAACCATCAGGAGCTACTTTGAAACTTTAGATGCCAACAAATTGGAAAATCTAGAAGAAATGGAAAAGTTTCTAGACTCTTACAACATTGCTAAATTGAACCAAGAAGACACAGAAAACCTTAACAGGCCAATATCAAACAATGAGATTGAGGTAGCAATAAAAAGCATCCCAAAGAAAAGCCAAGGTCCCCATGATTCTCAACTAAATTCTACAAGACTTTCAGGGAAGAGCTAAGCCTTATCTTCTCAAATTATTTTGTGAAATACAGAGAGATGGAATACTTCCTAAAATGTTCTGCAAAGTCAGGATCATGCTGATACCCAGGAAAATGGGGAAATAGGAACTCTTCTACACTGTTGGTGGGATTGCAAATTAGTGCAGCCACTATGGAGATCAGTGTGGAGATTACTCAGAAAACTGGGAATGGATCCACCATATGATCCTGCTATACTGCTCCTGGGTGTCTTTCCAAAGGGACTGACATCAGAATATTATAGTGATACATGCATATCCATGTTTATAGCAGCAGAATTCACAATAGCCAAATTATGAATTTGGACCTAGGTGTCCATCCACAAACAAATGGATTACAAAACTCTGGAAGATACACACAATGGAATTCTACTCAGCAATAAAGAAGGACAAAATAATGTCATTTGCAGGAAAATGGAGGGATCTGGATAACATTATGTTAAGTGAGATTAGCCAGTCACAGAAAGTAAAAAACTATATATTTTCTCTCATATGTGGAAGCTAGGGAGTAATTGGGACAGTGGTGGGGGGGAGAATTAATAAAGGAAGCACTTCTATTGATATTATGTGCATATGTGAAAATACCAATGCCAATCTCAATATCATCTATGTGGAGAGAGACAGAGTGGGGAGGGAGCAGAGTGGGAAGATCACCAAGTCCTATGAACATGTACATCACTGTCACTCTGAATTACATTATGATGTGAGACTATAATGTACCAATAAAAGTATATATTGAAATCTTTAAAAATGAATTTTATACAACCTCACCAGCATTTATTGTTATTTGACTTCTTGATGATTACCATTCTAACTGATGTTGAAAAATTTTACATATTTATTAACTATTTATATTTCTTCTTTTGTGAAGTGTGTATTTAGTTGAATTTCCCAGTTTTTTGATTGGGTCATTTGGTTTGTTGGTAAGATCCTTAAGTTCTTTATGTATTCTAGACACTAGTCCTCTTTCTGAAGAGTAGCTGGCAAAGATACTCGCTAATTCTGTTGGCTCTCTGTTAAGATTCCTGGTGGTTTCCTTTGCTGCACTGAAGTTTAATTTAATGCAATCCCACATATTAATAATTTTATTTTCTTGTGCCTTATTGTACCTATATGTTGGAGTGTTGGACCTATGCCCTCCTCTCATAATTTCAATGTCTCTGGTCTAATTCCCAGGTATTTGATCCATCTTGAGTTGTCTCTTGTGCAGGGTGAGAGGTTGGGATTTAATTCCATTTTTCTACAAATTAGTAACTAGTTTTCTCAACACCATTTTCTGAAAAGGCTCTCTTTTCTCCAATGTATGTTTTTGGCATCTTTGTTAAAAATCAAGTGACTATAAGTGTGTGGGTTTATTTCTCTGTCTTCTATTCTGTTCCATTGGTCTATGAGTCTGTTTTTGTGCCAAAACCATGCTGCTTTTATTACTGTAGCTCTGTAGTATAATTTGAAGTTAGATATTGTGATGCCTCGTGCATGGTTCTTATTGCTGAGAATTGCTTTGGCTATTCTGGATCTTTTGTTTTTTCATATGAAATTTAGGGATGATTTTTCTAGCTCTGTGAAGAATGAAATTAATGTTTTAATAGGGATTGACTTGAATCTGTAGATCACCTTTGGTAGAATGGCAATTTTGATAATATTATACCTATCCAAGAGCAGGGAAGATCCTTCCATCTTCTAAGATCTTCTTTTTATTTTTTTCTTTAGTGTTTTATAATTTTCACTGTAAATATCTTTTACAGTCTTGGTTAGATTTACTCTTAGGTTTTTTTTGTTTTGTTTTGGGGGTTATTGATAATGGAATGTTTTCTGGATTTCTTTTTCAGTGGATTCATGGTTGGTGTATAGAAAAGCTACTGACTTTTGTGGATTTATTTTGTATTATGCTACTTTGTTGAATTTGTTGATCAGCCCTAGAAGTCTTTTGGTTGAGTTTTTTGAGTCTTCTAAGTGTAGGATCATGTCATCTACAATACAGATAATTTCAGTTCTTCTTTTCCTATCTGTATCCCTTTGTTTTCCTTCTCTTGCCTTATTTCTCTGGCTAGAGTCCCAGTACTATATTGAAAAGGAGTGGGGATAGTGGGCATCCTTGTCTTCTTCAAGATTTTAAAAGGAATTCTCAGCTTTTCTTCCATTCAATATGATATTGGCTTTGGGTTTATTGTATATTGCCTTTATGTTAATGTAAGTTTCTTCTATTCCAGTTTTCTGCAGTGTTTTTAATATGAATGGGTGTTGAATTTTATAAAATGCTTTTCAGCGTCTATTGAGATGATCGTGTGATTTTTGTCCTTAATGCTGTTTAATGTGGTTAACTACATATACTGATTTGTGTATGTTGAACCAGTCCTACATCCCTGGAATGAAACCAACTTGATCATGGTGTATAATTTCTAAATAAGGTTTTGAATTTGTACTACTAGTATTTCATTTAGAATTTTTACATTTATGTTCATCAAGGATATTGGTCTGTAATTTTCTTTCTTTTTTTGAAGTATCTTTATTCAGTTTTGTTATTAAGGTGATACTCACTTCATAGGAGTATGGAAGAATTCCATCTCTATTTCAAGGAAATTTTTGTGAAGGATTGGGTTCAGCTAAAGTGTATTTCAATTTCGTGTGTGTGTGTGTGTGTGTGTGTATGTCTTTTGATTAAGTTGTGTAACAAAACTATCTAATTCCAGAATATATATCCTCCTTCCCCACCCCACCCCAAAAACCCTCATACCTAATAGAAGTCATTCTTCCTTTGCCCCTCTCCTAGCCCTGGAAAACACTAATATTTTTGTCTCTTTCAGTCTCTGAATTTGCCTTTTCTTGACATTTTATTTAAGTGGAATAATACAAGGGCCTTATGTCTAAGGCTTCATTTGGATTACCATCTGCAAGGTTCATCCATGTGGTAGTATGAATCAGTATTTCATTCATTTTTATGATTAGACAGTTATCATATGGATATACTACATTTGATTTATCCATTCACCTGTTGATAAACACTTGACTTGCTTTTAATTTTGGGTATTATGAGTAAGGTGCTATGAATAAGCATATAAATGCTTTTGCATAAACACATATTTTTAATTATTTAATATATAAAGCCAGGCATAGATATATAGCTGGATCATATGATAACTTTTTAATTATGGAGGAATGGCCAGAATGCTTTCCAAAGGAGGTGCATCAATTTACATTCACACTAACAAAATGCATAAAGGTTCCAATTTCTCAACATGACACTTTCTGTTTCATAAATTTTTGCCATTCTAGTAGGAAAGAAGTAATATCTCGATATAGATTTGGATTACACTTCCCTTCTGGATAATAATTCTGACTGTTTATTCATCTGCTATTGGCAATTTATATATTTTCCTTGAAGAAATCAAAATTCCTTCTATCATTGATTTTTAATTTATCTATAGTATGGTCTGGAAACATTCTATGATTTCTGTTCTTTTATGTTTGACACGTTTTTATGATCTAACAATATATCCTGAAAAATGTTTTATGGACACTCGAGAAAAATGGATATTTTTCTGTTATTTGTAGGACTATTTGATAGATGTCTTTCAGATCTGGTTCATTACTGGTGTCATTCAAGACTTCTATGATCATGTTTATTTTTTTCTTTTTGTTCCATTTATTTAAAGTGGAATATTGAAGTCTCTTTTTTGTTCTTGTTGAGTTCTGTATTTCTTCAATTCTATCATTTTTGTATCTTGGGACTCTGTTAGGTGCATATATGCTTATGATTGTTATGTATTCTTAATAGATTAATCCTTTTGTCATTATATAGTGTGCTTCCTTGTTTCTGCTAACAATTTGTGTTTTAAAATCTATATGATAGTAGCATAACTATTTCATTTCTTACATGTAAGTAGTTATTTCTTACAAGTTATACAGTTTTTCTTATTTTACATTGAACCTATTTACTTTATTGTTTCTTAAGTGTCTCTTATAGACATCATATAGCTGGATTATTTTTGAAAATCATTCTGCCTATCAATACCTTTTAATTTGAATGTGTTCAATATATTTACTTTTAATGTATTTATTACTAATGTGAATTTTATGACTACTTTTGCTATTATATGTTATGTCTTTTTTGTATTTATATTACTTCATCACTATATAGTTTTCAATTTTTGTGCATTATAATCATACAAAATGTTGGGATTCTTTGGGATATATTCATGTATGCACATAATTTGGTTTAATTCCCCAGAGCCACCTCCTTTTCTTCCCTCCTCCTCCTCCTTTGCCTTCATCTTCTCTGCTCTTCTGTTCTCCCTTCTACTTTCATAAAATTACCCCATTTTTTTCCTTTCCACCTTTCACATATGAGGGAAAACATCTGACCTTTGACTTTGGGTCTGTCTCATTTCACTTAACATCATGTTTTCCAGTCCAATCTATTTTCCTAAAAATGACATAAATTTGCTCTTCTTGATTGAATAAAACTCTGTGTGTATATATACACCACATTTTCTTTATCCGTTCATCTGTTGATGGGCACCTAGGTTGGTTCCATAACCTGGCTATTGTGAATTATGCTGCTATAAACATGGTGTGAATGTGTCACTATAGTATGTTGACTTTTGGTTTTTCATATTACATATTTCCTAATGTACTACTTCAATTCTCTTATCATATTTTAAGTTTTTCTTAATGTTGCTCTGGAGAGTGCAATTAGTATCTTTTTTTTTTTTTTTGCGGTACCGGGGATTGAACCCAGGGGCGTTCTACCTCCGCGCTACACCCCCAGCCCTATTTTTTTATCCTTTATTTTGAAACCGGGTCTCACGAAGTTGTGGAGGGCCTCACTAAGTAGAGAGAGAGAGAGAGACAGAGAGAGAAAGACAGGGAGAGGAAAGAGAGAGAGAGAGAGCTGAGGCTGGCCGGGAACCCGGATCCTCCGGTCTCCGCCTCCCAAAGTACTGGGATTACAAGCGTGCGCCACCACGCCCGGCCAATTAGTATCTTATAACAATCTAATTCAAATGAATATAAATTTAATTACTATAGTATACAAAAATGTCACTCCTATATAACCATTCCCTTCCTCCTTCCTTTGTTTTATGTCCTACATATTATGTCTCTATACATTGAATGCCCATCAACACAGTGTTATAAATACTGCTTTATATAGTTATTTTTATTTAAAACAAAGGAGAACAATGTATTATGAACAAAAATATATATGCTCCCTTTTTATTTATCTCATACAGTAGCTACAGTCTTAAAACAATAGCTTCTGTTTTTATTGTTGTTGTTTTTACAGATACCCACAGGGAAAAGGCCGTTTCACCTGAGTTGTTCAAAGGCAAGCCCTGAGGCACATACAATAGTGTGAAAAGTGGAGTCTTCCAGGGAACCACGGAACACAGGTCATAATGACAATTTCTGAGATTGTGGATTTAAGGAAGCTCCAACCCTGATCTGTCCTGGTGGCAGGCTGCTGGTTTCCACCAGGATTTTAAGACTTTGGTTTTCAAGACTACTACTAGAAGTGGAGAAAGAAAAATGGAACAATGTTAATAAGTCATGAAGCTCACTGTTCTTACTGAGCATCAGCCATTTTCCTTCAATAATTTGCCCCTTTTATTCTTGCAAGTCTTTGCTTAACCTTTACAGTTAAAAATAGATTTCAACAATTTTGCCAGTATTCTCAGGGAATTTATGTTCAAGGGAAATTTCAAAGATCCTTACTGTCATTTTCTCTGATGTTATCCCAGCAAGGAGGTTTTTGTTTGTTTGTTTGTTTTGCGGTACTGGGGATTGAACTCAGTGGCATTCTACCTCCAAGCTACACCCCCAGCCCTATTTTTTAATTCTTTATTTTTAAACAGGGTGTCCTAAGTTGCAGAGGGCCTCACTAAGTAGCTGAGGCTGGCTGTGAACCTGCGATCCTCCTGTCTCAGCCTCCCAAGTACTGGGATTACAAGCATGCACCACCACCACTGGTTTGAGGTTTTTTTTTTTTTAATGATTCTCTCAGCAACTTAGCAAGACCCTGTTTCAAAATTAAAAGTAAAAGGGACTGGAGGTATAGCTCAGAGGTAGAACGCTTTGAGTTCAATCCCCAGTAACACACACACACACACACACACACACACACACACACACACAATTCTCAACCAAGTGTGTTGATGCTCACCTGTAATCCCAGTACTTGGGAGGCTGAGACAGGATAGAATCACAGGCTCAAGGCCAGCCTCAGCAAGTTAGCGAGACCTTGTTTCAAAATAAAATATTAAAAGTGTTGGGGGTATAGCTTGGAGGTGGAATGTCTCTGGGTTCACTCCCCAGTACCAAAAATAAATAATAATGATTTTAAAAAAGATTCTGTCAGTAGAATTTTGAGCATGAATTTTGGGTAAAAACAAAAATGATTTCTAATCTCTGGTAGCTTTCTTCAGAATTTGTATACAATACCCTTATGACCTAAAGATTTAAGAAATCATCCAACTTTTTAGCTTCTCCATTGACAATCATAAGAAAAAATTTAATATTTAAGCTCAGAGAAAAGTTCTTTTTAAATGCCAATGTACCCAAATTTCTTAATTTTCATCATTAAAAAATAAGAAAATTATCTTTAGGATTTTGCTCTCCTCTAATTCATGTATTTTCCTTTCACCCTAATCCCTTTTAGAAAGATCCAGTTATAGCTGGGCGTGGTGGTGCACACTTGTAATCCCAGTACTTGGGAGACTGAGACGGGAGGATCCAGGTTCGCAGCCAGCCCCAGCTACTTAGTGAGACCCTGTTCCAAAATAAAGAATAAAAAATAGGGCTGAGGGTGTAGCCCAGAGGTAGAATGACCCTGGGTTCAATCCCCAGTACCGCAAAAAAAAAGAGATATATCCAGTTATTCATGTTCAAATTGTATATAGCAAATGTATAATGAGAAAATACAAATATTTTATAATTTTTGTCACTTTTATATTCTCATGTTACATGTATAATTATAAAGCATCAACTAAGGAAGAATGAACCTTGTATAATTGAAAATGTTTATTTTTAGATTTCTCTGAAGGTGGTATATGAATACTTAGGATATTCTTAAAGTCAACCCAAACACACTTGCATTTTGAAAATAATATCATAAAACCTATGGGGGAGGGCATTTCTAAGAACCGTTATATTCATTTGTGATAATCCAGAATTAAAGGACATTAAGAATGAAATATTAATATTATAATTTTCTGGATTAAGCAATATGCCAAACTCAAAACAAAGCAATTTGAATCCCAGTTATAGGGAAGACTTAGTTTATGAATTCATTCCTTCTAAACCTGGTGTACTTTGTCCACTTCTGGGATGCAAACCAGAAGTGGAACATTGGACCAAGTGCCACGGAGATTAACCAGAGTTGCTCATTACATTCATAAATGTGATACTTCATTATATGAGACAAAGTTGAATGATAGTTCATTTTAAGCATGTAGACAAGAAGACTTAATCAGGGAAACTGATAGTTTTCTTCAAATTATGAAAGGCTATTGTTTGGAAGAGGGATTATGATATTGTATTACCATATGAGGTAGGACTGGGACCAATTAGATGTAACATTATTAATAGGTCTCAGCTCAATAGATGCGATAATATTAAAATAGAGATATTAAAAACTAGGATGCTACAGGAAGCAGCAAATATTCAACTCATTATGGCAACAAAGATAGGATGAAAAGGTATCAGTAAAAGTTTTAAAAACAGTATGCTCTACACAGTGGCGGACTAACCTGTTTCAAAACAAAAAATAAGGCTGGGGATGTGGCTTAGAGGTAGAACAGCTCTGGGTTCAATCTCCAAAATAAACCAAACTGTATGTTGAATAAGAAATCTTGAGATTCTCATTCCATCAGTCTACATAAGCGTTTGATTTTCCAGTTACTCTGGCTTCCTACTGTTAACCTACTAAGAATAGAAATGGTGGGCCACAGACTCTAACCAATTATAAGGATTCAGTCAAGTGCACTATAATTATTTAGTCATAAGTTTTGGGCAGAAGAAAACATTACTTGTTTTGTTCTCTCATATGTTTTCAATGACTCAATTTTTGATAAGAGGTAACATTTATGCACTTTCTATAAAGACAAAAGGATCTAAGAAATACCATTTGTCTCTCTCCTACCAATACTTCAGTCATAAATTTTCCTAGTTTTTCATCTTCATTATGACAAAATTTGTTAGCAGTTATGTAAGGTTCAAAAAGCACTTAATAGCATCAATTGAATAGAGTTGTATGATAAAAGCCTCTATTGTATTTCTTCCCACAAAGTTTGTTTTTATTAGAAGACAAGAAAGAATAGGAAGAAAAGTTTGGTGTATGGTATGTGATTTTGATGCATTTTATAGACTAGACAGTCAAACCTATGCTTATATCTTTACCCCTTTCTGAGGAAATGCTTTTCGCAACCACACTTTTGGCAGTACATCTCCTGTTCTGGGGATCAGGAGCAAAACAAATGTTTATTGTTAGACTCTGGCCAGGAAAGTTATCATAGCAGAAAATACCCACTTTCCGTAAACATTTTATTCACGGACTAAAAAAGTATGTTGCACTATTTCCAGAAATGATGCTATGAAAAAGTAAAACATTTAGAGACAACAGTGTGGTTACAGATGGAAGACCATAAAGAAAACAAAACAAAACTGGACACATAGTAAAGCAGTTGCCCTCAAATACCTGTGGTTTAGGACCATGGTGGTTCTGCTTTGTGGTGGGTTTGTTTATGATTTAATTTCGAAGGAGCAAAATTTTTTTTCAACTGGAATTCTTGGGTACATTATATTTGTTAAATTTTATTTTAGAAATCATCTATTGATGTATCTACTTAGTGAGAAGATAGACTGTTTTCAAATAGAAAAATCTTATAAGAAGTTTAAGAATATAATGATAGAAAACAAAACAAATAATCACTTATGTTAGAGTCTTCTTGCTCATTTGAAATTATTCTTAACCTATCTGCATTTTCTTATCAGCCTCTAGTTAAACACTGAAATTTTATAACACTGGCTTTTGCAAGAAAGGAAAGCAATCTTTTCTATCAATGTTACAAGATCACATAAAAACTGGCAGGCGTCCATTTTGTAACTGTAGCCTAGGCTTCCATTTTGTAACTCTTGTACACCTGTCTATGTGTTCCACTCTAGATGTACTGGTTTCATGTTTCTCCTTTTGTAAAATCTACCCAGTGAAAACCAGCCCACCAGATTAGGTGTAAAGCCATACTCCAGTCATGGGGAATGGCATAGTGGCCTTCGAGTTGGGGAATAAAAGGCTAAGTGGACCGCGCCCAGTGTGCTTGCTGTTGCTGTACTGGTTTACAGTGACTCCCCACCCTTCTGCCCAGAAGTAAATTGCCTTGCTGAGTTACTTTTGATTTCGTGATTTCATTTGTGGCTCCCATAGAATGCATTTTTATATGTTTTTATTGGTGCATTGTAGTCTCACATCACAATCATAGAATGCATTTTTAACACTTTGTATAGTAAAGACAACGAATCAAGAATATAATCCTGAATGTCAGAACACTGTAAAATCCTGACATTTTCAAAACATTTCATTCATTTACTAAGCATGTGCGATAATCTGTAATACTGCATTATGGAAAATAGTAAATTCTAAAATTATTTAATAGAGATAAATGAGCATCTTCTCATTTCAACCTCCAAAGATTGTAGAGAGTTGCTAACAAACAAAATTTCTAGCCTCATCACAAAACTGTATATAGATTACACCTATATTTAACCAGACAGACCTTTTAAATATTAACACAAACTTTTGCAGTAAACTCAGAACCAAATTTGGAAGCTGATTTAAACTTAGCTAATGGTATTAATATTATTAAAACACATTCCATATGGATTGATCATTCTTTGGAATTGGTTTGAATTTGGCCTAGATTGAAGAGAGTTTCACACTTAGCATGAAGTATTATCTGTTTTTACATTAAGGATTTATAATTTTCTATTACAATTTGCAGTGCTTTTTAGGTACCACGTACGAGAACATTGGTTGGAAAAGAAACTAACATGCACATGTTTCTTGAATAGCATTATCCTTCAATTTTTAAATATTGGTGATTTTTTGGATAAACAAAATTAAAAGAAGAAAAAAGAATATGTGGCTAAAGCAATATCCAAAACTTGACTTAGCTGGTGAAATGTCTTTAATTACCTTACCATGACATCTAGAAAACAAAAGAATGTTTTCTGCTTTATAAATGCCAATTTCTAGTTGTTAGTGTTGTGCATTAAAATAACAAGAATTCAATATTATTGTGATTGTAGAAATGTGTATGAAGCAGGAGTAAGAAATGTGAATGTTGCCAATTTACTTATGCAAAGAAGAATTTCTT
Source organism: Glis glis (assembly GCA_004027185.1). NCBI lineage: Eukaryota > Metazoa > Chordata > Mammalia > Rodentia > Gliridae > Glis > Glis glis. Next base: position 23,920 of record PVJS01026493.1, read on the forward strand.
ATTTAACTAGGTTGCAACAATATGTGTTTGCCTTGATTTTTCTCTGCTATGTTTTAATGTGGGACATGTTCAGTTGTATTTTGGTTGATATTTTGAAAGAAAATTCTTGGCCACATTGTAATAAAAAATAAATCTAAAAGCCTGTCAAATATTGGTCCCAAGCAAAAGTACCCTCACTAATCCTAGCTCTGCAGTGCAGCTCATTATTGCATGTCCTCTGAATTGATTTCATTCTTCAGAGTTTCAGAGAATTGTTTTCAATATGCCGCTTACTGTTATTCCTATGCAGATTTGCAATATTGGAAAACTAGCTGCATGATTTACTGTTGTTTATTTGAAATCCTTTTAAGAGAAAGGCACTGCAATTGATCTTAATAGGGACATGTTTACAGAAAATGTATCCTGAAGAATACAACTAGAATTCTTAGATTGCTTTAGTGTTGAAAGAGGAAACACAGAGGAATTTGCTTGTGTACCAATGCATGCTTTTTTACAATACAAAAAAAGGTTTAATTGCCAAAAGGTGGTGTTACAAAAACAACTTACTGCTGCCTCGCTAACGTGTCCCTTTTTTGTTTTACTAAGAAAAATAATACAAAGAAGATATGTAGTGTCAAGTTAGGGTATTAAAAACAACTGGATTTTGTCAAGAACATTGCTTGTAATACGGGTAACAATTACATTTCTTCTGAAAATATGTATGAATATTTTTGTGTGAGTTCCACCCGGATAAGGCAAGATGTTGCCTCAACCTAATTAAATATGGAATCTTTTTAAAGTATAAATAAAATATGAAAATATTATGAGAGAAAAAGTACATTTTTTCCTGCTATGCTATGGAGACTCTTTTAGATTTATAAAATCATAAATAGCTTATAGTTCTTAAATTTTCTTTTCAAGATTTAGTAATTAGGTGACCATGTTTTCAGAACCAAATATTGGGACACATATCTTAACATCTTTTCTTTTGGTACTGGGGGTTTTACTATCCTGTCCCAGAACTAGAACATACTCTTTGGAATCTTGTGCTATAAGTGTGGGGCAGGAGTAAAATGACTAAAGAGGGTCCTATGCATTGATGTGAAAACTGACACCAAATAATGATCCCTCCTTCAATAAAACACTGATTTAACATTTTTTCTCTTTCTCCTACACCATGCTATCATTGAGGAATATAAATAAGCAATAAAAAAAACAAGATGCCTTCCCCTTTGCTTTAAAGAGATTAGGCAGGATAAGGGTACATTATTTTCATATCACAAACAATATGTAAGCCAGGCATTATTTGCAGAGATGTCCAACAGAATGAAGAAGAAGGCCCCTCAGAAGCAGAAGTATGATATTAAGGGAATCAATCTGGTCATTGATACAAAAAGTATTTCTTTAGAGTATAATGATTTCTAAAAAAGACTTTTCAGAAAGACAAGACTTAAAATGTAAAACTTAGGAAAATTTATAATTATATCTTCATATAATTTTATCCTTATAATAACCAGTTTAATACTTTTTCTAGTTATAATGATTAAGAAGTTAGTTTTAGCCATTAGGGAGTTTGGGGATAGTAAGAGAGTAAAATAGGGAATTTATTTTTGCTCCTTAGAAACTTTTCCCAAATTGAAAACTAAATATCCTTATTGAAAAAGAGGCTACTTGTGTTCTCTTTTTAAGGTCAGCATGAAGATTCAAATGATTTCTAGATTCTATAGTATTTAAATATAGAAATATATAAGAATAAGACAAAGTATCATTTTAGGGAATTGGAAAATAAACGAAGATCAACAATAATGTGACAAATGTTTACTCATGAAAAATCTGCTACTGCATTAATGAAAATGTCAAGGTTTATTGTTATGTTTTATGTTTTTTGCCTAGGGATGTTCCCACCCTCCCCAGTTTAGCCAGTGCATGCCCATGGGTTTATCAGCTGAAGGCAGTAGAGAGTAGGTTTGGGGTAACCAACCAGAAAAGCAGTTAAATATTTAAGAATACTTTTGAAGAGATGGAGTCTCACACAGAGAAATTGACCTAATAGGCTGAGATAATAACACATCATTGATCAACTCTTAGCTGTGCATGTGTGGGGGAGATGGTAGGAACCACCATTAAACTCAAATCCTGGAAAGACCTGTGAATTTGCCACATCTGTGGACATACTCTCAACTGAGCAAATGCTTGGGTGGCAAAGAGTGGAAAGTTTTCTGGCAGGGAGCATTTCAACATGACTTCTTCATAAATAATTACATAATCAGTAAACAATGCAGAGGAAGACGTTAGGATGCCAGGCATAAACAAATGCACAAAAAGTCTGGTATGAAGCATCAGTGGCTGCACACTATTCTGCAGTTTGAGTCCAGGCAACTTAGATGATTCTTAAAGTAAGTCGAAACAAGACAAAAAGCTAGAAATCTTCAGGGAAAGAAAAAAAAAAACAGAATCCAGAGTTGATGAAATGTATTATCCACAATGTTCAGTTTTCATAATCTATATAGTCTCATTAAATGTATATAAACAGAGATAGATATAGGTATAGATACAGATATAAAATCAGGAAATTGCTAAATATGAGCAAATAGGGAATCACAATAGGAAAATGGAACTTATAAAAATGGAAGTACTATATCTGAAACTTAAAAAAATAGAGGACACAACAGAAGGTTTGAGATGGCAGGAAAAAAAAGAATCAGTGGATCTAAAGTTAGATGAATAGAAATCATCTAATGTAAGGAAAAACTTTTTGATGAAGACAAACAAGCACATGAGTAATCTCTGGTATAATTTTCAACAGAAAAGTAATTGAATCCCCAAAAGAGAGGAGATATGGGACAGAAAACAAATTAAAATTATGGCCAAAAACTTCTCAAACCACAAGCAACATAAATGCAAAGAAAATCACAATTAGACACGTAGACAAACTACTATAAGCCACAGATAAAGACCAAAAAGGTGTATTACAAAATGATGATTTAAGATATGCTTAAATGCCGGGCGTGGTGGCGCACGCTTGTAATCCCAGTACTTTGGGAGGCGGAGACCGGAGGATCCG
>PVJS01026494.1:0-26960 GCA_004027185.1 Glis glis
CTCTCTCCTTGTCTCTCTCTCTCTCTCTCTCTCTCTCTCTCTCTCTACCTAGTGAGCCCTCTGCAACTTCGTGAGACCCGGTTTCAAAATAAAGTGTAAAAAAATAGGGCCGGGGGTGTAGCGCGGAGGTAAAACGCCCCTGGGTTCAATCCCCGGTACCGCAAAAAAAAAAAAAATTGCTGTGAACATATAATCAGAGAATATTTGCCAAGTATTTTGCATAGTACCTAACAAGTAGCAAATAAGTGTATCGCATATCAAGGATAGCTACCTGTTATGATAACTTGGGTCAGAAATATTTTTTGGGGGGTACTTGCTTGAAATTACAATGAAAATCAAAAGTAAATGACCCGACCAAAAAAAGTTAAGTTAATCATGCTTTTTTTTTTATAAGGGAAATTGCTTACATACAATCAGATAGAATGCATTCCAGTTTAAAATGCATTTAGTATTAGATTTTATGTAAATTTAAGAAATGCTAGATAGCACAGTATTATATTTATGATAAAAATTGAATAATTCAAGATAAGTATGAGATAGACTTTAAAATACCACTGTATATAAACTCAGACCAAACTTTATTTCTACATTTGGTTGTTCCAGATGCGTATAAGGTTAACCTAAATCAACTTCTTGGAAATACAGCATCTCTTTGAACCAGGGTGCCCATGGATACCTCATGTCCCACCTCATTGTGCAGAGAATGAAGGAGAGGTAGGAGTGGGACTTGCCAATCAGGATTCCATGTCTGGTTTCATCACTAACTTGTCATGTGACCTTGGACAAGTTACATCTTCCCCAGACTCCATATCCATATCTGTAAATTGAGGGACTTGAAGTTAAGAATTGTAAGAAATTGGCTGCTCTCATAGTCTATGAATCTATGTACAGCAGAGAATTGAGAGGTGGGCTAGAAGGAAAATATTTAAATGTTTGGCATATTTTGAACAGATTTTACCTTTGAAGACAATTTAGCATTACAAGATAAGACAACAAAATGGGGATTTGGTGGGGGGGTCAATGAACTGTTTGAAAGATTTTATTGAATATGGCTGACAATCATCTTAGACATTTCAAAACCAAACTACTTTCTCTGGCCATCTGTCATCAACCTGTCTATTGAAAGCCTTCCTGGCCTTCTTAACAGGCCTCATACATTTATTGTCCCCTTTCAAATTCCCACTTTCACTTACTTTTCAAAGGCCTTGAGGTTTACTTAAATATGCCAAACACTCTTAAAGATAATAAATTCCATTAAATCACTAGAGAAAACAGTACTTTTGTTTTACCTTTAGGGACAATTCTACAGTTGAGCTGTAATAATACAACTGAACTATGTAAAAGATGAATTATTTGAAATATGTCTATTATATATTTAAAAATATAATATGTGGACCGGTCTGGTGGTGCACACTTGTAATCCCAGTACCTGGGAGGCTGAGACAGAAGAATCACAGGTTTGTGTCCAGCCTCAGCAACTTAATGAGGCCCTCCACAACTTAGTGATACTCTGTTTCACAATAAAAAATAAAATAGGTCTAGGAATGTAGCTCGATGATAGAATGACCCTGGGTTCAATCCCTAGGACCACACATACATATATATTTGTAATGTGTATATATATTATATGCATTTACAAATATGTATGTAATATATATGTATGATGCATGTATATATTTGTAATGTGTATATATATTATAAGCATTTACAAATATGTATGCAATATATATGTATGTTGCATGTTGCAGTCACACAAAGAGACCATGGTGACTAGAGTATCGATTAATTCAGTAGGAGCTCACTTGCTCCAAGGAGCTACTAGGTAATAAGAATTCCCTTAAATAGGATGTCTTTGATGCTAACAATTATACATACTAGCAGTAATAGTTTTTTTTCCACTCACTAATTCAACGATTATTTATTGAGTACTAGTTGCTGCTGTAGGTTCTAGGAATATACCGTGAATTAGGCAGGGTACTGTATTCTTCACTCTTTCGAGGGTAGAGAAAGAGTTTCAGAATTTGGACTGCTCAGAGTTCTCATTTGTCCACACCCTGGGCTACTTTCACATTTGTATCTCCACTCTTTTTCCCACTACCACTACTCCAGAGAACTGCAAGAGCTACTTTGAAAGACATGAATGCATGCCAAACATTTGTAAACAAAAGACTAATAAACATTAGGTCATTTTTTATTTTCTTTCATTCCATACAAGAAAAGTCTCAGAGCTACTCTAGCTGTATGTCTTGTATCCTCACTGTGCCATATTGATACACTGCCTTCAAGGTATTCACACTCTAGTGATAAAAACAGAAGAGTAAAAAGTGGTAAGAGGAGTAAAACATAAGTATCATGATAATGTCGTGATGCACTTACTAGATTAATATCGGGTCATTTCTATTCCAGAATAATGTGGAGTGTTTGGGTTAGTTACAAGGTAGGTTGATTTGGGAAGTCAAGTTGAATTAGGATTTAATTTTGAGTCTGAAACGTAAGCTGCAATAGTTCTGAATCTCATACTGGCCTTCAAATTGACCCACACTCTGACCTTCCATGGAGCATGGCGTCATTCGGGGTGAGATCAGCCTTCTGTGGACATGAAACAGTTGCTCCAGATGTAAAAATACTGTTCAGTTCAGTGGCTTTTGGGTTCAACTTCCAAGAAACAGGATGACCTAACACTGACTAATATGAGTAGGAGACTCTATATTCAAAAGACGAGAGGACATTTGTTTTGAACTACATCATTATACATCTACTAAGCATTTGCTATGTTCTCATCCCAGTCCTGTGGACAGGTGAAATGAAAAAGAGGAGCGAGCCATTGATCACTGCCCTCAAATAGCATGTAATAATGTCCCAATCAAATTAAATTCAGTATCTGCTATAGCCTAGACATCTTGCATATATTATATCCTTAATATAAATCTTATGAGGCAGGCAATATTATCTTCATTTCAATTATGGGAAAAAATGTCTAGAGAGGTTGAGAATTGGTTTAAGTTCATACCAATAAGTTATTTTTTTAAGTAGCCTCCGAATCTCGCAACTTGTAAGATTAAACATGGTATTGGATGTCTTTGTTCTCTTCTTTTAACATCTGTGAAACTCAGTTTTGTCAGTAAAATGAGGATACTGGGCTAGAAATAATCAATGGCTGTGCCTTCTAATAATCTGAGAGTTTCATGAAGAATACAGATGCCTGGGTCTCTAGCATGGAGATTCTGTTTCACCAGAGGTGAATAAGTAAAATGCTTAGGAATCAGCATTTTTATGAGTGGTTTCAGATGTTGTCCACATGGCTGTTTTCAAAAAACAGGTACTTAGGAATCAGTAAGCAAGACCTTGCCTCTGACAGGATGGTCCGCCCTCCCTTGGGAGCTGGTCACAGTCGCAGAGGCCTGGCCTCGCCCTTGATGTACTAGGTCAGAATTGAGATGCAGGTAGAAATTCTGAACAACGCAAATTACCATTTATAAATGTATTTAAACTAATGTAAACTAGAACACTAGGATTTTTAACAGCTATGATATAAGGATTGAATTGAGAGAAATAAAGAAGGACAACAATTAAGGAAGTTTGTCTTTTGTACATAGCTGTGCATATAATCGTCAATCCTCCTATTCCCTTTGTAAATTCCCCAGGGTTGACAGGCTCCTACTGGCCTCTCAGTTTGCTCTTAAATGCCACTAGAACCTCTGCTCAGAATTACAACCTAATTACAACATACACATTTGGGGATACTTTTATGTTAAGAATTTGTGCAAATTTAACAAATGAAACCAGATGAATTGAAGCCAGGAGAACCCAAGAGAAACGTAATGTAGATGCAGAGATAAAAAACATCAGGCAATATTCCTGACATTTTCTCCTTTAGCATTAAGTGTTTTAAAGGCTGCACACTGCAATAATGGTGGCTAATGTTGCATGGTATAATGGAAAATGATTGAGTGATATATTAGAACAGTAGCTACACATCTGAGTGTGTACTTAACAGCTTGGCTGGTTTTAATATGTGCCATAATTACAGATACTACGCTGGCAGGTTTAGCTGGAAATGGTTAAGTAATCACTGAAATAAAATGCAACATGGTCAAATCTTTTTAATCTTAATACTATTCCCCCATTAACATGCAAAATAACTTTGCTGCTCTTCAGCAAAATGATTTTGATATAAAATTATATTTAGGCCGTACAACAATTCTATAGGTGTTCTCCTAATTAAAGAGTGAAGCAGCAAATTCATTATAGGATGAGCAAACATAGCACTCATTGGCTTTCCACATCGCCCTGTGCCTTAGAGACGATGTGATTCAATAAGTCACTAAAAACCGAATCTGTGGGGCAAATAAAATAAGGATTTGCATAATTCTTACCTTCCAGGTCCCGTAAGGTAATTGTGGTTTTTGCTGTTGAAGGTGAAAGAATGCCTTTTTTATTCCTTGTAGGCCAGTTTCTCGCACATTTTAAAATGATTCCTACTTCCCTCTGATCAGTGACCTAGAGGTGGCACTGACTTCTTAACTTTAATTCCTTCCAACAAGCCAATCTAGCGAAAGGAATACATCCTAGAAAGTAGACCTCAAAGTAAATATCTAGTAAAGTAATTATATTTACTTCATGACTTTCATTACAACAGTGCATATTCAGTCCTTGGCAAATCTTTAAAACTTAAATGTGCTTTAAAAGTATCTACAAAATACAGCAATCCTTATATATGTGTGAGTTATTCAATTTATATATAAGTACTTTTATAGTTATAGTACTAAAATATTTAAAATAGTACTGTTGACTTAAAATATGAAAAATGTAAATATCAGAAATAAACATAGAAAAAAGCTTTAGTCTGTGGTTACATAATCATTCCTTCTCTATCCATTGTTTTCCCAGGATAATAGCAATTTTCTAAAGCTTCAGTAATTTTCTTTGATTTTTCACATATTTTCAATCACTTTTAATAGCAACAATTCTACCTGTAAAATGATAATTTCCTGCCAGATATGGTTGCACACGCCTGTAATCCCAGTACTTGTGAGGCTGAGCGAGGAGGATCACAGGTTCAATGCCAACCTTAGCAACTTAGCAAGAACCTTAATAACTTGGCAAGACCCTGCTTCAAAATAACAAATAAAATGGGACTGGGGATCTAAGCAGAGAGGTAGAATGCCTCTGGAGTCAATCACCAGTATCAAAATAATAATAATAATAATAATAATAATATTAATATTATTATTATTATTTTCTTTTTATTTATTTCTTTCCTACTTCTCTTAGGGTAGCCACATTTGAACTTTCAAGATAAATCTTTCTGTAAAAGTAATCAAAATTCATAATTTCCTAGTTGAAATAAAGACCAAATTTATGATGTATTCCTACAAGTATTTATACAATGATGTTATGTTGACATTTTAATTAGTAAATAGACATTAATAATACTTGCTTATCTTAAGTCAAAACTGTCCAAAACATACAGCACTAATTCCAATGCATATTTTTGTTTGGACGTCCAAAAGATATATAGAAAGCCCTAATTTCTACACAATTTCTATGTGTTACAATACATGTATATATGATATAACAAACAAAGCTGCTATAAACATTCTCATCCATGTCTGTTGGAGGCCATGCACATTCATTTCTTTTTTTTTTTTTTTTTTTTGCAGTACCAGGGATTGAACCCAGGGGCGTTCTACCTCCACGCTACACCCCTGGCCCTATTTTTTATACTTTATTTTGAAATCAGGTCTCACGAAGTTGTGGAGGGCCTCACTAAGTAGAGAGAGAGAGACAGGGAGAGAGAGAGAGAGCGAGAGAGCTGAGGCTGGCCGCGAACCCGATCCTCCGATCTCCACCTCCCAAAGTACTGGGATTACAAGTGAGCGCCACCATGCCCAGCCCATGCACATTCATTTCTGTTGATAGAGGTAGATACTCAGGTGTAGAATTGCTGGGTCAATGGGTATATATACTGTGAAATATTTTTTTCAAAATGATTTTATTACTTTATATACCTGCCAACAATTGAAGAGAGCTCCAGTTGCTGTGTATCCTGGAGAAAAATATGTATGGCCAGATGTCCACTTCATTGTTATTATTATTTTTATGCATATTGGTATGAGGACTATGCTGTTTTAGCAGGAATCACATACTCAAGATAGGACATGTCATACTACAGGTCTTCTTACCTTAAATCTCTCTTTAGCTTGCATTTCCTGGGAAGTATTCTCCACATTATCAGCAACTTGAGGAAATTTTCATCTTCATATATCCTACTACTGAAGTTCTGTAGGCTTTTTTGTGTGGGGATTCCATTTGGTGACACTTGCAAGCATGGTAACATCTATCTTCTGACCATATGTTGATTGACACTGGCCAGGAGAATTGGTGAGGGAGGTGCATTTCCCTGGAATAGGGACTATAGTGCTGTCCCTGCCCTTCAAACTACTATCAGCCTTTTGCATAGTAGACATTTAGTAATTATTTGTTGAAGTGGGTTGATTTACTTTTTTTTTTCTCACTACAAAATTACCCCAACATGTGCTTACCCCTATTATAAATATTACACTTTCCTGGAAAATTGCTCAGTTTGTACATTTACCTGAAATGCCTAAATTTGTCCATGTCAAAGCTTTCAGGCTTAAATGACATGATCAAAAGGAGCAATACTGCAAGCTTCCTGAAACATAAATAAGCACATAATGGTGTTCACATGCTAGCTATGAACTCTTTTTAAGTAGAATCTGGAACAGCAGTATAGGCAACTTAACATTTTCAAAATTGTTTGGATGATGCTTTGCCTCATACCTTTGAAAGACCATGGTGCATATTAGAAAAAGTATCTTTAAATCTCTCATAAAATATTTGCCTAAGCATTGATAACTTGAGGGAACTTACAGTTACCTGTTATACCATGTGTAACATGTCTACAATATATGTTGTCTCAGACTCAGACTCAGACTCAAAGTCTCTCAACAGTTCTATAAAATTCTCATTTTATGGAAATAGAAACAGTCTTGGAGTTGAAATTTTACTTGCTTAAATTATATGTATTCTAAGTGGAATTACTATTATTAAAATACAAGTAATATATTTGATATCAAATTCTTTAAGAGATGAGAAAGTCAAATTATTTTAATTGACTGTAATTGATATAATTTTGAAAAATTTAGCAAATGAAAAGAAATGAGAATGCCATAATTAAAAAAAATGTTAGCACCCGTATTTCTATAGAGATAGAGACTTTGATGGTGCATGATTGGAAGTGTATTGACTAAATGTGAAGGAGGTACCAAGAGAGAATTGAGGCTTCTTACTCATTGTCTTTCTACTTGTTCTTTTTTTAAATCACAGAGCTTTATTTGAAACATTTCTGAAGATTATTGGAGCACTGAGCCCCATTCACTTTAAGGTGAAACGTTGGAGGGTTATAAATGGCAGCAGAAAGTTTTAGCTAAATTTACCCCTTCAGTTTAGCCTAGGTCTGTGTTCAAGGATTTATATATTTGACTGTAGAAAAACTTGATGACATTAAAAATTGAGCTACTTAATCATTTGACGAATGCATATCCTAAACAGGAAATCAGAAAGGCATTATTAAGTGATTTATTTTACGATGTCATTTCTTCTTATTTAATGTTTGCTGGTTTCCAATTCCCAAGTTAAAATTCCAATGCTAATAAAAAAACAAAATCTAAAAGGGCTCCATGCGTCTAGTTAATGAGGGCTCCGTGTGTCCTACAAGAGCTCAGGACACCTCTGCTTCCTAGTGTATCACACTGGCACCTCGGTACTGTATACAGACCAGCTAAACTATACACACAGGCTCCAAAGTTATCACCTGAATGACATTTTAGGTAGTTTTACAACATTCCTGATTCCAGAGACAAGGAGCCATAATTTTTTTGCCTCAAAAGTAGTAGAAGCAGGAATGATGGCATTTTAATAGTAGTCGTTAACATATATTAATTATTTTAAGCTATAGGGATAGGGAGAGTTGATTGCCTTATATTTTGTCCTTCAGGTTCAACTGATAATTTCTCCTGTGACCATGTGTCTCCTCTTAATTCTAAATCATGATTGAGCACCTTTTCCCTCAAAATTCTTCATATATCTTATATCTTCTTTACTTCCTACCTCAGATTAGTAGAGCATTTTCCAGTCTCATTGCTATATGGGCATCATCATCATGGATAACCAGATGAAAATATTGTCTGTCTGGCTTAATTTAGAAATGCAGTTTTGGGGTCTATGTTAGGAGAAAAGAAACCCTGTGGCTGAATAACTTGACATCTCCAGTTTAACCTGGGCAAAGAAATTAGCTCTTAAACTACTTGTTTGAAGACTTATTTGGGGATATTTATGTGAAAGATCTTCTGCTTCCTATAATCAATACTAATTTAAAATGTTATATTTCACACATTTTGAACAAAAAAACTGTCCATTCTACATAGTGTGGGTTTTTTCCCCCCAGAATTTTTTACTTATTGGAAATAAAGCCTATGAGCATGATTTGAGGCTTTCTCTGTCCTTTTAACCCAAGGATTTGGTCATTTTAAAATTTAGAATGGGTAGCTTTGAAACTGTATGTTGTTTGTGCATTTAGGACTGCTGATTGTCATGTCCTCTAGCACTAAGTTGCTTCTCATTAATAACGTATCACTCTTGATTAGGACTGTGGGAAATGAAAATGTATTACTGGTTATAAGGATTGGCAGAAAGAAAAGTAATGAACCCTGGAATAATCTCACAACTGGAAGTTTTACCTGTAGTTAAACTATATTAAAAAGATAGCTAAAGCTAAAATGTCATCCACAGCTTGAGGTGAGAAAATTGTTTTGCAGGAAGGCTCTTTCCTGAGAATGTGGACCCGAAGATGGCTCAGTGGGAGGCAGATTTTTCAGGTGCTAGATGAATGTCAGGAGGTCCACCTGATGTGTTCTAAGTGTGGAGCTGATGAGTGTGTTCCATCATGTAGAAAGTTCTTGGGCACAATCCATCCATATATGACTGGTCAATTGTCTAAGGCTCTTCCTACTATTTCTCATTGTCTTAAATTTCTCTAAAGACAGCTGTTTTCTTCCTTATTATGAAATATTCAGAAATAATATTAGTTTTGTGAACCCCACCTGAGTAATTTCCCTTGTGACTGAAGACCGAATAAAATTTGTAGATAAGAACAAAAATATAAAGATTGTGCATTAGATAAAATGTTTACCATGCAGGTGTAGTACATGTTGGATGCTGACTTGAACTCTGGGGATCTTCAAAGAGCCTCCCTAGATACAGAACTTGATGCAGCTCCTTGGAGTTCCATGTCAACTAGGGTATGGGGAGCTTGGCCAGGCTCTGAAATACTAAGTGTACTTTATAGGCAGATAAGAAGCCCAGGGAATCTGAGGGTACAAAGATGGCTGGGGTTTTTGCCTCTTAGTGAAAATAATGTGCTTCAACAAAACCACCTTCCTTATAGTTTTATATGTTTAGGAAGACCTTGAATTTTAAAAATATATTTGAAAGGCAGTAATTTCCCAGTGTAATCCTACGTTCTGTAATCTACTAAATCTTACTGATTTAGCTTTCTGTCACTTCTAGAATTTGTCCTTATCTTCACCTACCTGATGCTAAAAATTTCATACATTTATTACTTTACCTCATCACTCCTGCAATTCTTTTATTTTTTCTTCCTGTTTAGAGGCATTTCGTTTTAGGGAAAAGGGGTTAGATTTACAGGCTTGGTAATGAAAAGTGCCTATTTTGAAAAACAGAATAAATATTGTATGGACAGTGAGAGTGTTTGTGTAACTGCAGGCAAGGACCTGTGTCTGCTCCTGTGTTCTGCTTCGCAGGTAGATTCCTCCAGCACTTACTAATATTTCCAGTAAGAGGAGCCAAGAAAGTAGCTGAAGACCACCTTGTGGCAAAATGGGATAAATTAATAATAGAACATGAAGTGTACTTAATTCTTCTTTCTGAGAAAATAGAACCTTTAAAGGAGAGCATTAAAGGAGAGACCCCCAAGTTATCAACATAGGACTTATGGTGTTTGGGGATGTTTTCCATGGAATTTGCTTTTGTCTCTGATTTCCTTATAAAATTCAAAAAATAGAGGACCCACAACACAATTTGAGGCCACATTAGAAGACAATGTATAAAGCAAAGGACTCTGCCATGAATAATAAAGGTTAAATTATTATGCAAGGGAAGTGCACAGTTAATGATGCAGAAAGTAAGAGTTCAGAGTCAGAAAAGTCAACATGAGGACAAGTGAACTGGAAAACTTCATGGGCATAGGTAGAACTTGACCTTAACCTTGAGCAACCAGGGGGCATTCTGATAGATATAGGAAAGACATGATAGCAAGAAGCATTGAAGGAGCAAATATGAAGAGATTCAAATGAAGAGCATTTATTCTCAGGTTGTTAGGAAATCGCTGACATTTGATAGAGACCTAATGGATTAAGAAGTTAGCTTCTGCTTTGAGGACGGGATAATGGTTAAGTGGGAATGTTTGAAAGGGTTTCTTTTCCTTTCTTTTCTTTTCTCATCTTTTCATCTTTTCTTTCCTTTCCTTTCCTTTCCTTTCCTTTCCTTTCCTTTCCTTTCCTTTCCTTTCATTTCCTTTCCTTTTCTTTTCTTTTCTTCTCTTTTCTTTTCTTTTATAAAACCTTGAAAGCCAGTTTGGAGGGAATAACTTGCCTCAGATGGTTTGCGCGAGGATACTTTGAAGACAGGATTCACTCATTCTATCTCAAGCTATTCACATCTGGAACTATCATCTGTGTAAGACTGGGTTAGGGGATGTTGAAATCATTCTAAAAATACTCTACCAGGCACCTTACGTAAGTTATAAATTCGGTCTTTACAGCCACCTTATGAGGTAGGTGTTATTATGTTCATTTCACAGATGAAAAATTTCAGCTTCAAAAAAGTTGTTTGAGTATTTGGGAGGCTGAGACTGGAGGATCTGGGGTCGGCGGCCAGCCTCAGCTACTTAGTGAGGCCCTCTGCAACTTAGTGAGACCCTGTTTCAAAACAAAGAATAAAAAAATACGGCTGGAAGTGTAGATTGGAGGTAGAATGCCCCTGGGTTCGATCACCGGTTCCACAAAAATAAAAAAAGGTGTTAGAGCTGTTTTTAACTTCAGGAGAGCCTGACTACGTGTTTATACTCTTCACTCACCTGCACTGCCTTGTCAAACTCTGTGGGGTAGACTTTAAGGCATAAAGAACAATGATCTAGCCGGGCGTGGTGGCGCACGCTTGTAATCCCAGTACTTTGGGAGGCGGAGAACGGAGGATCCGGGTTCACGGCCGGCCTCAGCTCTCTCGCTCTCTCTCTCCCTGTCTCTCTCTCTCTCTCTCTCTGTCTCTCTCTCTCTCCTTAGTGAGGCCCTCCGCAAGTTTGTGAGACCTGGTTTCAAAATAAAGTATAAAAAATAGGGCCGGGGGCGTAGCGCAGAGGTAGAACGCCCCTGCGTTCAATCCCCGGTACCGCAAAAAAAAAAAAAAAAAAAAAAGAACAATGATCTAGAAGCTTATACATTTTTCATAAAGGGTTATCATTACACACATGAAATTAAGCCAGAAACACACCTGAGATAGTATATAATTCAATGTTCTGCTACAAGGTCAGGCTACAAGTGCTTGTCAGTAGATAGATAAAAATTCTACTTGTGCCTCATTCATCCCACCAACAAGCCCTAGTATAATCCCAGCTGTGCATATTTGTACAGTTCACGTTACTCTTTAAAAATGTTTGTAAATAAACTCATTAAAAGTTTTTTTAAAAAAACTCATTAATAAGAGTCAGGGGTCAGGTGCAGTGGTGCATGTCTGTAATCCCCATATGTGGGGGAGACTGAGACAGGAGGGTTGCAGGTTTGAGGCCAGAGTGGTAATTAGTAAGACCCTGTTTCAGAATAAAAATTAGAAAGGCCTGGGAGTGTAACTCAGTGGTGGAATGTCTCTGGGTTTAATCCCCAGTAACGTGCACCAGAATATGTGCATTGTTTCTATTTTATTAGAAGGAAAAACTGAGATTCAAGAAGTGCTAAATAGCAGAGTTAGCAATCAAATCAAGTCTTTTTATTACATCCAATGGCATACTAAATTTCTACCAAGTGTCCAAATGCCAGCACTCAACAGCCATCTCAGCTTTTGGAAAGATGACTGGATATGATCTTTTGTCTTTGCTTTATATTCACAGTATGTCTGTTGCAGCTTGAACATGTTTTCTAAATTTTATTCAAAATATTTCCTTCTTTATTATTTTCTAATCCAGGATAATTTAAATTTCCCAATTAGCTATTCTTGAAATGATCCTCAGGTTATATTTCTAATCTCTTTTGCATTTTCAGTTTCTAATTTTGAGATTTTTCTGTAAATGCAAAGCCACCACCTTTCACATCACACAGGATAAATACTGTTGACAACCCTGACTTCTGGACAGGAGCAGTAGGAACCTGGTGTCAGGGAAAAAGTCTGCATGTCCTGTTTCTTGTGTGTAAGCCCAGTTAAGGCTAATTATTAATTCAATAGTTTCATTTCACTGAAAAGGCAGAAAAAGAACACACAGAAAATGCCGGTATCTTCAAGAATATTGCTCCTTCCTTATAAGTAGAGAAGTAAAGAAGGTAACAGTTGAAATAATGCTATGTACATATATTAAATTACCAATGCCAATCTCAAAGACATGTGCAGGAAGAGGAAGGGGCCGGGGAAGGGGGAGGGATGTTCCAAGTGTTGTGTGTATCATTCTTTATACCTCAGTATGATGTATAATTACAATACACCAATAAAAGTATAAATAAACAAGTAAAGATGTCCTTTGTCCTTTTAGAATCAAATGAAGTTACAGATTGGACTTGCAGCTTGTTAAGACTTGGTCTCACTTTTAGCACTCAGGGCCTCCTCTAGTCATTTAGAGCCTCCTGCTGCTCTTTCTTTGCAAAGCATTCTCATCACAAAAGTCCAGCTACAATTAGCTCTGCCACATAGAGCCATGGGAGGAAGTCAGGGGCCACCCATTCAGCATTTCTCACCCTAGAAATTAGAGTCTTTGTAGGAAGTGGGAGGTAGCTCCTCTCTGGGTGGGAGAGATAGAAAAAACATGGATCTCATATTCACTGTAGTGTAATGCAAGAGCATGCCTGCTGAGACCCCTGCTCCTGTTCTTCACTGCTAATTCCTTGTCAGGAGAAAAGCCTGGGGAAAAAGCCTGAAGTGTTCTCCAATCATATCACAAGCAGGGGAGACTTAAGAATCATGAGAGGTGTTACTACTGGAAAAGAAATAGAAAATGCACTGGCATAGTCCTCAGCATTAACTACATGTAAATGTACTCAGCCGCCTGGAAGAGCTCTCACACACCAATAATAAAACGAGAAATCTCTTCAATGAGAAAATGACGTTTGGACTCTGAGATTAAATCAAAATAATTGAAAACGAGGTAGCAAAGGAAAGATTTCCTGTGGCTCAGTACTATCACAGGGCTCTGTGCAATTGAAAAGGAAAAAAATGCAAACACAAATGGAGGAGGATCTCAAGAAAACACGTGGAGGAATGAATATCAAAGAAATCAATAGGAAAAATCACTTCCCCTAAGTATAATGTCAAGGACACTCTAGTGGAAAAAGAAATTCATAATACTTCCTCCCAGGGGAACGTGCAGAAGCAAAGGCAAGCGTTTTTAAGAGTAGAGGAAACTATACCAGAATTTAAAGCAAAAATTAATAATCTAGCTGACAAAGACCTATGGAAGGTGTTTATGGGTTCCATGGGGGAAATAAAATCAATGAAAAATGAGCATATTGTACTTATACACAACACTTGCTTTATGCTATTCTTGTTCTAATGCTGTGTTTTTGTTACTCCAAATTATTAAGGACCCACTGTAGTCTATTAAGTTTGTCAGGGGATGGTGATAGAGTAGAATGATAATGAATATTGTGCTGTGACTCACTTTGAAAGGCTTGGAGAATATTCTTGTGTGTTTCAAGAAAAGAAAAACAAATACACCCTGCAGGATTTATTAATATACTTCTGTTAAGGTGGCTTAAACATGTGTTTTTAAAAGAATAAGCATCAGACCAGGCTACTGAGCTGTAAGCTTAGGGTAGTTGAATAACTTCTTGGTAGCAAGAATCCTTTCTCATTGGTCAGTGCTCAGCTGGGATAGTTAAATATTTAGAAAATTACCCTGAAATTGGGTTCTTAGTGGACCTATACCTTCTTTCTTTGATATAATATGAATTATTGAGATGTGTTTTTGGTCACAAGTCAGAAGAACAACACATCTTAGTTTTATATGGTGCATTGTTTACTTTAGAAAGGAAAAAGGGGTGTTTGCTAAGAGCTTTTTATCCTTGTCTTAAAGAAAGAAAAAGATTAGATCATTTATTACTAAATGTTGAATGAGAAAATGAATATAATTGAAGCATTTTCCTTGCTTAGTATTTTCAATTAACTACACAATAAGTACTTTTCCTTAGCCTTAGAATAAATATACTCTTTATATATTAATATTAAGAACATTATTTTAATTTTTAAAATACATAAATTATTTTTTCATTGAAAAGTTTTCCAACACATACATACTAAATCTTGCACAATTAAAATGTATCCATGATTTATTTGTGCAGAAAATAAAAACAATAAAATATAAAATTGTATCTTCCCATTATATTATTTATAAGGTACCTGACAGTATTAAAACATTAATTACTGGACATAGTGTTGGAATTGTTTTTCTAATGGTCATGATAGTTCCTAGTTTCTCATTTAACATGGATTCTCTGAGGACCAGATACTATTGTAGGCAGTGAGATTACAGAGTTGAAACCCACTGATTCCTCCAGCGTTTTGGACCTACATCTGGTACTCCTTTCAGTTGATGGGTTTATTGTTATGCTTTCATTAAATTACTCTGATCTTTTTCTGAACTGTGATAAAGGCTGATAGGTATACAATGTGTATTCCACGATGGTGCAAATGGATGATAGTATTCATCACAATGTCATGGGCAAGTATTAAGTGCTCTCTACATGCCAGACCTGTTATAAATGTTTTATCTCATTTTTCATTCTTCACATAGTAACTGTGAGCTGGTTCTATTATTGTCCCCATTTTACAAATGAGGAAGCTGAGGAAAGCCCAAAGTCAAACAACTTGTAAGTGGCAGAAACGGTGTGAAGATTGGACTGTGACCTTGACATGCATGGATGTAAACCCTAACCTGATAATCCAGTTGATCAGGGCCCTTTAATGTCAGTCATGCTGCATGCACGATGTCGTCTCTACCCAAATGGCCTGCAATCTCTTGAGGAACTGTTCTTTTAAATTGTCTCAAGAGTTCAATTCAGTTGGGGGTGAACAAAAGATCCTCCATTTTTTATTGATAAAGCTGCTGGGCTCCTTCCCTGTGGTTGGATTATGGTCCTACAAGCTGCTTCTGAATTAGAACAGGCCTGGCTCTGCAAGGTTTCCTGTCCCATCCAGTGTTCCCAGAGTGCCTCGAGCTCTGCCTTGGGAGCTGCTTCCTATACCACATGCTCCCACCATAGTATATTGCCTCACCACAGACCCTAGAGCAATGAGACCAAGAGACCATGGATTGTTACCTCCAGAACCGAAATAAACCTTTTCTTCTTATCAGTTGATTGTCTTAGGTATTTTTATAGTAATGCAAAGCTGACTAACAAGCCTGTTTCTTTGAAGAGCCTCTGCTATCAGTAACTTTAGGCTACCTGCCAGGACCACTCAGGTTTCTTGGAGAAGATAATTTCTTATCTAATGGGAATAGACCTAGCTGCCTGTAATGGTTTGGATTTGGGGTGTCCCCCAGCTCTCACGGAAATGGGGTGGCAATGTTGGAAGCGGGGCTTGATTGTAAACTCAGCAGTGAATAAATTCATTACAGTGGCAGTGGCCTAGGTTGGTGGGGTATGGCTGGAGAATGTGGGTCCCTGGGCTGCTGCCTTGGGGATTATATATGGTTCCTTCTCCCTTTGCTCTCTCTTTTTCTTCTGGACTCCATGATGTGGAGGACCAAAGCCCTGTGTTCTCTGTCTCTCTGCTTCCTGCCACCATGCCCTGAGATCCACGGTCTCCCACCTAATGTGAACTGAACCCAAACATTCTCCAAGGGAAACTGAGCAAATAAATCTTCCTTCCTCTAAGTTGTATGGTCAGATCTTTTGGATTAAAACTGTGAAAATGCTGACTAATACAGAAAATGGAACCAGAGGAGTGGGGTCTTGGCTATATCTAAGTCTGACCACATGGATTGTGAATCTTTGGAACTGGTTTGTGAGAGGAAATCAGAAGGGCCAGAATGTGGCTAGAAAGGCAGATGATAGAGACTGTGCTCAGGAGATTTTAGAGGGCAAAGAAGACTCCATAGGAAAATGGAGTAGAGGCCATGTGTGTTACACTTTGGCAAAGTACTTATCAGCATTTTGTTTGTGTCCTGAAACATCGTGTGAGGCTGAATTTAAAGATGATGGACTGATTAATAATGATGGACTGGCAGAGGAAATATCAAAACAGAAAAATATTCAAATTACATTATGGATATTGATGTTCATGTTCAGTGAATTATACATAAAACTTTGGGAGCAGAAAGAGTTTATAGATTTGCAGTTTGGCCAGAAAGGCATGTGTAAAGCTGGGAACCAGAGATGAGATTGTGGAAGAAAGTAAGATGGCTGAAAGGAAGGAGGAAGCAGTGACTGTGATGGCGGTGGAAGCAGCAATGGCCATGACGGAGGCAGCAGATGGAATTGGAGCCAGCAGTGGCCCAGATGGAGCTGGGGCCAGCAGTGTCTCAGGTGTAGTTGGGCTAAGTGGCGGCCCAGATGAAGCAGGCCTAGCGGCAGTGATTAAAAAGGGCATGGCTACCCTTCCTGCTGGTGGTTAGTCTTGGTGCTCACGTAATACTGATTTTGCTGAGAAAGGGGGGATCATGGGGTCTTTCTCCCAGATTTCAAAGGAAGGCCTGGGAAAACAGGCAACATGTGGCAGGTTCAGCATCCCTAAAAGCAGGCCCAAATGGGGCAGTTTGTGAAGCTGTGAGGGGGAAGCCAAGGTTGCAAGAAAATCCCCCAAGATTTAGAAATGCCAGAAATGTGGAAAGACCATAAGGAAAGGCTGCTGACTGCAAGCCACAGAGCCAGGCAGGAAGAGCCAGTGCCTGGCCCATTACAATCAGCCAGGTCATAGGGTTGATTGTAATCTCCAGGCCAAGGCCTCCTGGAGATCACTTCTCACAGCCTTGTGCCCCGAATGTCAGAAATGGAGCCTCATGATTAAATACCCTGATGGATATTCATACTGTTTGGGTCCCATTCCTTCTTTCTTTGGACCTATGGCTCCCTTTGGGAATACAAATGTTTACCCTTTGCCATTGTATATTGGATGCATGTTAACTTGCTTTTTATTTTGATCTTCATTTTCTTTTTCAAGGACTAGCAAGAGTTTACTTTGAGTCTCAGAGGAGACTTTGGACTTTGAGACTTTTGAGTGATGCTGGAACTGTTAAGACTTTGGGAACTCTTGGAGAGGACTAAATGCATTTTGCATTGTGAGTAACTGTGAGGTCTATGGGGCCAGGGCAGAGTGTAATGGTTTGGATTTGGGGTGTCCCCCAGCCCTAATGGAAATGAGATGGCAATGTTTGAAACAGGGCTTGGTTGTAATCTTAGCAGTGGATAAATCCATTGCAATGAATTTGTGTGGGTGGTGGCCCAGGCTGATAGGGTATGACTGGAGAAGGTGGGTCCCTGGGATTGAGGCCTTGGGATTATATATGATTCCTCCTCCCCTTGGCTATTCTCTCTTGCCTCCATCCTCCATAAAGTGAGGAGCAAAGCCTTGTACTCTCACGCTCTCCCCTTCCTGCTGCCATTCCCTGAGATCCACGGTCCCCTGCACCACATGGACTGAAACTGGAACATCTTAGGAAACTAAGCAAATAAATCTTCTTTCCTCAAAGTTACATGGTCAGGTCTTCAGATTATAGCTGTGAAAATGCTGACTAATACACTGACTTATCTAAGATCTGTGTGAAGGAATGAAGTTGGATTTGGGTTCTAAAATCTATTATCACTCTGTTGTTGGTATTATGGCCCCACTCTACCTGTGCCTTAACCCTGAGGTCCTCTCTGTTACCTTCTGCAGAGAATAAATCTTTAGTCTTATAAGAAGATAGGGGAGAGGGCACTATGTAGTGGAGGAGACCTAATTACATCTTGAGCACTCTTTATTTTCAGCACCACCTTCATTCATTGTTGCATCTATTTGTGATATCACACTTTTTGGGGGGAACCAGCACTATAGATAAGACTCTGCCTCTGATTTCCTGACTGCTAAGTCAGTTTCAAGTTTTGTTTCTCAAGTTCCAACATTTCATTGCTTGTGTTTTCTGTCCCGTTGTGTTTCCCATGTGAGTTTATAATGTTTTAGAAAAAAATTTATTGTTTTAATAGAGTTGTTGAAGGAAAGCAAGAGTAAATTCATCCATTCACACCACATTGCACAAAACGAGCTCAACTTTGATAATAGATACCCAAGAATATGGAAAGTTTGTGCATTTATAGGTCTTATATTTTTATGCTTTCCTGAGGACAAAGATCCTATATCTTAGAAACGTTTATTATTCTAACTCTATATCATAATTGTCACAAGAACTGGGATTTTTCTTATGTCCCAAGTTTCTCTATAAACACATGATCTGTTTTCCTACAGGAGAGATATTATACTTTATTACATTGCTAATCTAGTTTATAAAAAGGTACCCATCATAGGCCCTTGATCTTCTGAAAAATTATGGCCTTACACCAACACTATGAAAATCATCCCTAAATATCTTAATTCTAAACCATTAAGTAAGGGGTATTAATCACAAATGCCCAAGATTAAGTTTTATCTATAACTAATGAGGGTTTCCACTTTGCAAAAGGTTGCTCACTCCCTTCCAGTCAAACTTTCTCTTCTTAGCTTTGTTTTGCTGATTATTACAGAAAGAACCCAAGACTACTTGTTATTTTTTGAAACAAGTATGACTATATGATTATTTTAGTAAATATACATATTTGCTAAAATAAAAATATACAAATGTAATACATATATATATATATATATATATATATATATATAATTTTAGCATATCTCTCTCTATATTTATCCATTGTTGCAAAATGAATTATGCCCAAAACTGAGAGGCTGAAAACAACATTTTATGTTTCTAACAGCTTTATGAGTCTAGGAATTCAGAAGGTTTTGTCTATGTGGGTTGACTCTGATTCACAAGACATCACCAGGATTTCCCAGGATAGGAAGATTGAGTTTCAAGATGTAATATTCACTCAAATGTTTGGCACCATGGTGCTTCTTGGGTTTTTCCTCCACCAGGCACCTTATGTTCTAAGGTCTCTTCATGTATCTTGGCCTCTCACAGCATGGCAATCTCAGGGTCATCAAATTTCTTACACAACAGTTGACTCTGTCCAGAACAAGTGTTCATGAATGAGTACTTCACAAAATGGACAGGGAAGCTGAGCTAGAAGTTTTGCCTGGCACAGCATCACTTGTGTGTGTGTCCTATTTGTCAGAGAAGCTATAGGACCTCATATTTTCAGGGGAAGTGACACAGAGGCCACCTTTCAAAGGTTGGAATGACAGTCCTCTCTAATCTGGAAAACATACACATACATGCACATGCACACGCACAAAGAAAATTCAAAATATGGACTGTACAAATATTTGACTAATTTCAGAACCTTAAGCAACACATTGTATAACTGTTTGCAATATGGATCATAGAGGTTATAAATACTTGCATTTTATAAGAGCACCTCAAATACTTTCTTCTTTTCTGTTTACGTTGCCTTTTTTGGCAGCATTTCCACCATAACTAACTGATATTACTTCTGATCCCAGAGGAGGAGAAAAGAAGGCTTCACAAATAAATTTTTTAAAAAGCCACCGA
The DNA here is from genome assembly GCA_004027185.1 of Glis glis. NCBI lineage: Eukaryota > Metazoa > Chordata > Mammalia > Rodentia > Gliridae > Glis > Glis glis. The sequence continues at coordinate 19,985 of PVJS01026494.1, forward strand.
ACTGCTGATAGGACCCTGCTAGTATTGCTACCTTATTCCCCAGAGGGTATGACTGTGTTTGGACCATTCTCCACATGCAATTAAGATGGCAGAGGTGATATAAGGCATCTCTTCCAGGGAAATGTCATCTTTCAAAGCAACAGTGGCGGCTTCCTAATGCCAGAAAAAGTAACGTCATGCAAAGACAGCGATCTGGGATGATCCAGCTGCCTGACCTTCTGCATATGATTATATTCTCTATGCATTTTTATTTATAAACTGGAGCCAGTAATTCTTTCTCAAGTGGTTTTTGTGAGACTATAATAAGAACACTCACTTTGAGCCATATATCTGGAAAACTAATTGGATATGGTTTTTTTTTTTGCTATTACAATTAACACTATTATATTTAAGGAACAATATGAGAATGTAATGGCAGCTGCAGAGGTAATGTACCTTAGTATTCATTATATCTAACCCTATTGATATTTAATGTCAAGATATAGTGGGTTGGACAGAATCCTTGAAGCAGTGCCAGCTACAAGTACATTCAAATAATTAAAATAAGGAACACTGACTTTTAAGGTAATATCATAACTTCTCATAGAATGAAGCCTACACATCGCCAGTACTTCCTTTTTATGCTTGCTTGTAGTACCTTGCCCTTTGTCCCCTCCTGGCACTGGTGCATTGTAATTATACCTCATACTGAGGTACAGAATGATAAGAACATACATGCACATGACTCATGGAGCATTTCCCTCGGGATCTGATCCCCCAAGTCCCCTTTTCCATACATGTCTTTGAGATTGGCATTGGTAGCTTAACATACATATGTAGCATTATTTCAGCTGTTACCTCCTTTATGTCTCAATCCCCACTCCTACCTCCCCTAAACCCCCCTTCCATCACTCCATTCGAATCTTTGCTTGTCTATCTGAGGTTACCTTTGTTTCCCAATTTCTATTTAGCTTCCATGTATGAGAGAAAACATACAATTATTCACTTTTTGAGACTGGCTAATCTTACTTAACATAATCTTCTGAAGTTCCATCCATTTTTCTGCAAATGACATAATCTCGTTCTTTTTTATGGCTCTGTAAAACTCCATTGTGTGAATATACCACAGTTTTGTTGAATGAGAATTTTCTGTCTCAAATGCTAACAAATTTTACCTTTTCCTGGAAGATGTGATGTAGGGAGTCTATCCCTTTCCTTATTTCCATCAGCCAGTCTCAGTAAGAATATGACATGGCATTGAGGTGTAACCTGAGTGAGTCTATGGTCCCCAGGAAGGCTTGCCTTCTTACTGTGGCCTGAAGCTTGTGACTCTGAAACAATACACTTACTAGAAATCAGTTGCCCAAGAAAGGCCACTAGTTTCAGAGAGCCACAGATCTAGATTCTAAGGTTGGCCCCATTTAATAGTTTTGCGTCTTAAGGAAAGATAGTTAACCCCTCTGATACTTGAATTTTTCAGCTGTAGAAATGTCTATCTTGTAGAACTATTGTGAGACCTAAATATTGTAATATATGTAAAATTCCTAACAATATCTGCATCTAAAACATACTTCAACAATAATTGGTTCATGGCAAACTTTTTATTTCATTACCTCATCTGCTTCCCCAGCCAGATTATTTTGAAGCAATTACCAGATACTGTATCACTGCATCCTGAAGTATTTCAATATGTTTCTTCAAAACAAAGCAAATTCTCTAAAAATAATCTTTATACAATTATGACACTTAAATTATTAACAATAATTATAATGGTTAATTATTATTATCATCTCATCTTCAGTCAATGTTCACATTTCCCCAATTGCCTTGTAATTATTGTTACTTTTTTACAATCTTTGTTTGCCTTTGCATTATGATCAGAATAATGTGCATATATTGGTAGGTATGTTTTTTGTCTTTTTAAAAATAAACTTATTTTAAAATATTTCTAGATATATAAGCTGAGCATGGTGACACATGCCTGTAATTCTAGTACTTGGGAGGCTGAGACAGCAGGATCATAGGTATGTGGTCTACCTCAGAAACCAGGCAAGACCCTGTTTGTAAAATAAAAAATAAAAAGTGTTGGGGTTGTAGCTTGGAGGTAGAATGCTCCTGGGTTCAATCCCCAGTACCAAAAAGCAAAACAAAAAAGAAAATCCAGATATATATAAAAGTTCCAAAAATAGAACAGGGTTTCTGTATATCTTTTAATCATTTTTTCTAATCTTAGTATCTTACATAATCATGGTATAACCACACTATGAAATTAACATTGCTATAACACTATAAACTCTATAAACTATGAATTTCATTCAAACTGTGCCAGACTTTGCTGCTAATCCAGGGTCCATTCAAGAATCCCACATTTTATTTAGGTTTAAGTCTTTTTTTTCCATATTTGTTTGAGAAACAAGAGGTTTTTTCAATGTGAATTGGAATTGAATTTTTATGTTTGTATTATTTTTAACATGTTTGTATGTACCATGAATTTCTCATAAATTAATATGAGATCTAAATGTTTAATCAAATCCAGGAATTTACTAATTTTTGGTTAGTTAGTCGGGTGTTACTGGCTAAACTACCTAATGGGTAGAGTTTTGTACTTTTATCATGAAATGCTTAAGTTTGGCTTTCTATTTTTTTATCTTAATCAGTAACTGATGATCATGGTTTAGAACCATTAATTCATTAGTAGGTTGCAGAATGGATATTCTAATGCTGCCATTTTTCATTGTGAATCAGCTAAAATCTCATAAAGAGAATTTTCCTTTTTAACTGTAGTTTAGCTCATATAAAAAAAGAGCAGAATAAATGCTTAATTTTCCCTTTGTATTTACTAGTATTCAAAGTAATGCAGTCATTTCCTAGTATCTTTTCAGTCATTTGTATTTATAATGTACTCTATTTTCATGGTTCCTTTTCAATATTTTCTGTTATTTCATTTTTTATTGATATACTTTGTCAGAACTGTTTTAGGTTTATAGGAAAATTGAGCAGAAAGTACAGCATTCCCCTATTATTAACATTTTGCATCAATGCGGTACACTTGTTACAGTTAATGAAGCAATAATAATACATTATTATTGATTAAAGTCTATAGTTTGCATTATGGCTCTCTCTTTATGATGTATAATTCTATGGGTTTTGATGAATGTATAATATCATGTGTATCTATCTTTTACAATATCATGAATAATAGTTCCAGTGCCCTAAAAATTCTGTGTCCCACTTATTTATTCCTCTCTCTTTCCTAACCCCTGGCAACCAGTGATCTTTTTACTGTATTTACACTTTTGCTTTTTACAGAATCTCATATAGTTGGAATTATACAGTATGTAGCCCTCCAGACTGGCTTCTTTCATTTATAATTATTCATTTAAGGTTCCTCTGTGTCTTTTTCTGGCTCGAGAGTTCATTTTTATCACTGAACAATATTCCAGTGTCTGGAGGTTTAGTTTCTTCATCCATTCACCTATTGAAGGACATTTTTGTTGCTTCCAAGATTTAGCAATTGTTGAATAAAGCTGCTATAAAAATTCTTGCATAGGCTTTTGTGTTGTCAGTAGTTTTCAACTCACTCAGTAAACACCAAAGAGTACAACTGCCAGAAAACATGAATTTATTATATTTAATTTGGTAAAAAAGAGACTTCCAAGATGTCTTTCAAAGTAGCTATACTATTTTGCACTCCTACTAATAATGAATGAGAGTTCCTGTTGCTCATCATTGTTTTAATTTCTTATTCCCTAATGATATAGGATGTTGAGCATCTTCTCATATGTTTATTTGCCATATGTATATCTTCTTTGGTGAGGCGCCTGCTCAGCTCTTTTATCCATTTTTAATTGGGTTGTTTGTTTTCTTATTGTTGAGTGTTAAGAGTTCTTTATATATTTTGGATACAAATTCTTTGTCAGATATGTGCTTTACAAATACTTTGTGGATTATCTTCTCATTCTTTCAGGAGTATCTTTCACAAAGCATATGTTTTTAATTTTTAATGAAATCCAACATATTAATTTTCACTCTTATGGGTTATGCTGTTGTGTGTCTAAAAAATCTTACCAAACTCATGGTTATCTAGATTTTTCCTTTGTGTTATCATCTAGAAGTTTTGTGGTTTTGCATTTTACATTTAGGTCTATGATCCATTCTGAGTTATTATTTGTGAAAATGCCTAGAGTCACTCTTTTGCATATGGATATCTGGTTTCTACAGCACTGTTATGATCTGAATATACCCCCAATATTCATGTGCTAAAACTTAATAGTCAATATCATGGCACAAAAGGTGAGGTTTTAGGAGGTCATTAAGTCTTAACAAAGGAGATTTCAAGGTTAGGATTAAGGCCCTTATAATCATACTTGAAGGAGTAGGTTAGCTCTCTTCTGCTCTTCCACCATATGAGGACACATTGTTCAGCCTTGTGTTTTGTCCTCTGTCCCTTCCATGTGAGGATGCCTAGATGGTGCCATCCATGAGCAATGGACTCATGAGTGCCTTGATCTTTGGCTTCCCAGCCTCCAAAAATGTGAGCAAATAATTTCCGTTGTTTATACCAAGGACATGAGATAATTTTCCATCTCTCTGTCAAACTACCTGAGAAAATCAACTTAAAAGAGGGAAGATTTATTTTGGCCATTGGTTTCAGTACATGGCCACTTGGCTCCATTGTTTCTGGGTCTGTGGTGAGGCAGAACATCATGGCAGAAGGGCATAGTGGAGGAAAGCTGCTCAACTCATGGTGGCCAGGAAGTAGAGAAAGAGATGAAGAAATAAACGACAGAAAATATCCTCAAAGGAATGTTCCATTGACCTACTTCCTTCAGATATGCCCCACCTCCTAAAGTTCCTACCACCTCCCAATAGCACCACCCTCTGGAACCAACCCTTCAACACATGAGCCTTTGGGATACATTCCAAATCTAAACCATAATATCCAGTCTCAGGTATTTTGTTGTAGCACCATGAATGATTGAAGACAAGCATATTTGTTGAAAACACTCCTTTTTCTATTGAGTTGTCTTTGATTCTTTGTCAGAGATACAATGACTATATCTTTTTTTTTTTTTTGTAGGTCTATCTCTGGGCTCTCAATTTTGCTGTATTAATTTATTTCTCTATTCTTTCTCCAATGCTCCAATTTTTTATTAGGTAGCTTCATATAAATATTGAAATCAAGGAGTGCTAGTCCTCTAAATTTCTTCTTTTCAATATATAGTATATCTTTCCTAGATAAAAGTTAAAAACAATTTTTTGATATGCATAAAATAATTTTCTGGGATTTTGACTAGAATTGAATTCTATATATCAAGTTGGGTAGAACCAACACTAAAAATATTCTGTCTTCTTATCCATGAATATTGAATGTCTATTCATTTCCTGTTATACCCCCAATCCTTTTAAATATTTTTTCATTTTGAAATGGTGTCTGGCTAGGTTCCTGAGGGTCTTGCTAAGTTGATGTGGCTGGCTTTGAACCTGCAATTCTCCTATCTCAGCCTCCCAAGTACTGGGATTACAGGTGGTGCCCAACTTTTAAAATGTCTTTTATTAGTTTTTTGCAGTTTTATTCATATAAATATCATACTTTTTTAAAATTGGCACCTAAGTATTTATTTTATTTTGGTGGTAATTTAAATGTCATTATGTGTTTAGTTTCAAATTCCAGTTGTTTATTGCTGGCAAATAGGAAAGCAAATGGCTTTTGTAAATTAACATTGTAGCCTCATGTGGTGGCACATACCTGCAATCCCAGTACTTGGGAGGCTGAGGCAGGAGGATCACTGGTTTGATGCCAGGCCCAGCAATTAGTGAGACCCCATTGCAAAAAAATAAAATAGGGCTGGGGGTGTAGCTTAGAGTAGAATACCCCTGGGTCTAATCCCCAGCCCCCAAAACAAAAAAGTTAACATTTTTGTTTTCTGGTAGTAATTTTTAGTAGAACTTTTGATGAAGTGGAGCATGTCTTGCATTATTTTGATAATGAGCACCCTGTGAGGATGATGCTGATATCTCAACATCATAAAACAGTATAGATACAGAAAAAATAAAAAGCCAGGGAAGTGGAGAACTTCATGCAGACACAATAAAGAATTGAAAATATGTAGTGGATTGCTATGCTATGCTAAAGAATATTTGGACTTTTTCTCTGTTCCCACAGAATAGAACTAGGAACAGTGACTAAAACATATGTGTGTGTGTGTGTGTGTGTGTGTGTGTGTGTGTTGCCTTGCCATTTGTATATTTGAGGTATAGGTCTCCTTCTCTTAAATGCAATGAGTTATTAAGTAGAGTAAAGCAAATCCCTGGGGTATGCTGTTGTAAAATTCCTATGGGGATGGAATGTTAGGTTTAGAGAAATCTAAAGGTATCCTAGAAGTCTCCATTTCCCTTGGAACTCACAGAAGAAATAGGTTCTAAGCACAAGCTGGACACTTGGTATTGTGCAGCCTTGAATGGGGATTTTGAGCAGCCAGAGGAAGGTAGAGTGAACATAAAGTACTGGCTATTCAAAGAGAATGAGCTAGGGGAAAATGAAAAATAACAAAAAATATGCCTTCCTTACTATGATGGGTAAATCTGCAAACATGTGCCCTTCCAATGGTTCATCATGACATGAACAGAACACCCTTAGTACATCACTAAAATGAACAGTATATCCTTCATGCTCCTCATAGCAATTTTGAAAGGCAGCTCACTTTTGCAAGGACATTCCCTAGAAATAACAATAACAATGGAAACATGTTATGGTTTGGATCTGGAATGTCTCCCAAAGACTCATATATCCAGATGTAGGGCTTTGGAGACCTGATAGAATCATGAGGTCTCTGATTTCTTCAGTGGATTAATTCACTGATGGCTAAATGGACTACTGGGAAGTGAGACTTTGTTGGAGAAAGTAAGTCATTGGATGGGTGCCCTGGAAGGGTTTATCTTCCTTCCTTCCTTCCTTCCTTCCTTCCTTCCTTCCTTCCTTCCTTCCTTCCTTCCT
>PVJS01026495.1:8701-27050 GCA_004027185.1 Glis glis
AAAAAAAAAAAAAAAAAAAAAAAAAGACATGGTGCACCTCTTTCTAGGCTCTTGGACAGTTTAGCTGCTCCAGTATTTGGTGGCCAGAGGTTTCCCTGGCACTCCATAGGAGGCTTTGCAGGGAGTCCAACAGTCATCCTTTCTCTGTGGGCAACTTACCCAACTCCACAGAGGGCATATTCCCAGAAAGTCACGCCAGAACAGCACCTCAGTGATTTCTCAGCCATCCCATGAGACACAGCCCTGCCGTGGACAGGAAGGTTTGGAGATGGACTCTAGGAGGGGGTGTTTCTTTCTTGCTCACTCTATCTTAGCCCCAGGGGTAGTGAAGTAAGTAATAAGAGTTCTTTTACTTTTACCTACACAATCCCTTATGCCTCTAATCCCTGTTAAATGTATAACTGTATATATTAAACTTCTCCTGTTCAATTTACTATATGACTTCTATCTTCTGCTTAAATCCTTATTTAAATGGAATTAGCACCAAAAACATCTCTAGAACTGGCAGCCAAAAATATGACTTTCTTTACTGCAGTGGAGTCCTGGATTCTCACCAAGTTTTATATCTGAGTCAATTCATAGACTCAAAGCCCCTTGATTGAAGAGAAATTCTGGTCCAAATGAAGAAGGACCCTTCAGCACAGCCACGGTACAAATCATAAATCTTCAAAAAGAAACCCATGTCCATTTACTAGAATTACTGTGAATAAGCAAATAGGAAGCATTCAAACCTTTGCATAGATTCACAAATGTATTGGCTTTTCAGAAAAAAAAATTACACAATGACCCCCCGTGCCTCCACTGCCCTCTTATTTTTATTCAATGTCTCCCAATTACACCTGAGGCTACTACCACCCCAATTGTTCCAGTGCCCCCCCAGGGGGTGGTGCCCCTGACTTTGGGAATCTATGCTAAAGGATTAATGGATATTGAACTCTGAATTGAAGCTAATTCCTGGGGACCCAAAACACCAATGTGTTCAAGTGATGGAGAATTAGCTCAAGTCCATCTTAAAGTTAGCCCAGTTAGTGCACAACTGTATCCTGTGCTCATCTGCCCAGTTCCTGATGTATGATAATAGTAGAGATTCTCAGCAATTGTCACAACCCTGATATTGGCTCTTTGATTCATAGGTGTGGACCATTATTATAGAAATGGCTAAGTAAAAATCCTTAGAACCCTGCCCCCCCCACTACTAAGATAGGATAATGGAAGCAATACTGCATTGCTGGGGAATTTCAGATATTAATGCCATAATAAAAAATTTGAGTTAAGTAGAAGTGGAAAAACCTATCATATCCCTATATAACTCAACAACTTGACCTGTGAAGAAATCAGGTGGATATTGGAGAATGATATGAACTATTGAAAGCTTAGTGAGTTGGTAACTTCAACTGTACCTGCTGTCCCACATGTAACATCTTTATTGGAACAACATGGGCCCTGCCACTTGGTAAACAGCTATTGACATGGCTGATCCAGCAGTGTGCTTTCAGAGGCCCAGCTGCTCTCTGTGAATGTACAGTCTTTAGAGATCTCTGTCATCTTGACTTTCATCGAAACGTTGCCCTTCTCTACTCTGTTGGTGGTATTGTGCTTATTAGACGTGATCATCTAGAATTCACGAACACTGTAGATGTCATAGTAACTGTTATGGTTTGGATATGTAATTTTCCCCCAAAACATTTATGTGTTGGCAATGCAGGAATGTTCAGAGGTGAAATAATGGATAAATCATCTGAAGGATTAATTTAAATGGATTTACTGGTGGTAACCATGGGTAGGGAGGGTGTGACAGGAGAAGGTAAATCACTGGGAGAATGGCACTGGGAGTTATATCTGTCACTGGTCCCTTTGTGTCTCTCTCTCCCTTTCTGTCTCCTCTCCCCCACCCCTGATTCCTGGCTGCCATGAGCTAATCAGCTGTCCTTCAGCAAGTCCTGCTGCCTTGATTTTTCTGCCTTAGAGCCAGCCAACCATTGACTGAACCTCTGGAATCATGAGCCAAATAAAGCTTTCCTTCTCTAAGTTGTTTGTGTAAGGTATTTTGGTCACAGAAACAAAAAGCTAATTAGTATGTGAACTAGAAAGTGTGCAAAAGAAAAGCATAGCTGGATCTCTTTAGGTGGAAATATAAAGTTGTTTCATTGTTGTATAGAAGTACCAATATATACAGAAGGATGCATGTGGAAGCCACGTGCCAAAGGGTACACTGTGTTAGAAAATAAAGAGAAGCAGCTCAACAGCAAGGAACAGGCTTTATTCAGGATAAAGGCCTGGGAGGGAGCAACTGACCAGGGAGAGAGTTACCAGAGTCAGAAACCTGCTTCCTTACAGACTCGGGGCTTTTTTATGGGGTTAGGAGTTGGGGAGGGGAAGGAACAGTTGTGCAAGTTGTTGGTTGGTGAGTTTGAGGTCAGACCATATCTGGCAAAGTCCTTGACCAGGAGGCAGGGTGATGGTCAGGGGCATTTTTCTTTGTATTCACACCGTTTCTTCAGTTTGGGTTCCGGGTGGCCTTTGGCCCGAATCCATAGAGCCTGCACACTGTACCAATTTTCAACTTACTGCCACTCATGTCCAGATGCATTCTTCATTGCCTTCTCTTCGATAATGGACCTGTTCCTGGTAAATATCACTCCTATGACAGCAGGCATGATGTGAAGCTTGGTCAGAAGAGGATGCTGGAGGAACAGGGAGAAAGAAAGAACACTTCATTCCTGTTTTGATGTGCTTCTGCCTCCGGGCTCCTGCAATCTGCATGGCTCCTCAGCACGCTCCAGCCAACAGCATCCCCCAGATGATCCCAGCAGAGCGTCACCAGCCAGACGCCTCCCCAGGAACGACTTCTTAAAGGAATCTGCAGAACACCCTTCAAACTAATAAATGAGTTCAGCAAGGGTGTAGGATACAAGGTCAACACACAAGAATCAATTGTATTGCTGTATTCTCTGGCAATGAAAAATTATAATTCAAAATGTTAAAAATACAATTATTTACAGGAGCTCCCAAATATAAAATACTTTGGTAAGAGTCCAACAAACCAGGTGCAAACCCTGTATGTTGAAAACTATAAGGCACCAATAAAAGAAATCAAAAAGGACCCAAATAAACGTTAGAAACGCCACGTTTATCTTCCTCCTCTGTCATTTTCACCTATGTATCTATAGATTTAATGAAATACTAGTCAAAGTTCCTGCAGGCTTTAAAGAATAGATATCAATAAGATGATCTTAAAATTAACACTGGAAGCCAAAAGAGCTAGAATAGCCAGGACAAGCTTGGTAGTTGGGGCATTTTCTGGTGTTTTCAATACGACTCCATCTTAGGCAGATACTGTGTCCCCAATGTCATGGTTGTGGCCTTCTCAGAGCTCTTTCCTCTCCTTAAACTGCAATTGTGGGTTTAGCACTGTCCATCTGCCAAAAGGAGAGAGAGCTGAGGGAAGCATCTGGTGGGATGCCAGATCCTTTCAGTAGTGGCTCCCATTCGCCTCGCCCTGGCCTGTGCCAGGAGGGACACTTTCTTGGGACTCTCGTCAATCTTTGTGGAGAGTGAACCTGCTCATGCATCCAAATTCCCTAACTTTCTATATCCCAAGCAGAAACAGCCATCTGATATGTAGAATTTTTAGATTGGCTGAGTTTCGTCTTTTTCATTTTTAAAATATTTTGGCACTTTAAAAATGTCATTACGTCATCTTTTAGCATCCATATTTTCTGGCAAGAAACCGGGTTTCATTCTTATTGTTCTCCTGTATTTATTGTGATATTTTTCCTCTATTATTAAGATTTTTCTTTGTATTTTTCAACAGTATGACTAAAGTGTACCTATATATAGCTTTTTTATTTATTCTGAGTACATGAGTTGCTACTTTTTAAAAATAAAATCTGGAAATTTTATCCATTTTTAAAAAATATTCATCTTCATTTTCTCTTCCTTTTTTTGTATTCCAATTAAATCAATGTCAAACTGTTTTCTATTATCTGTGGAGGCTGTGTTCTCATGTTTTCAGTCTTTTTCTCTCTTTTCTTCCATTTGGATAACTTTTATTAACCCATCTTCAAATGATCCTTCTTTCTGTCTAGTCTAATGTTACCCCTCTCCCAGTAAATATTGTTATTCTAAATATTCCATTTATCAGTTATTGGACTTCCATTTGGTCCTTCTTAGGGCTTTAAATATTTACTAAAATTTTCTTTTTTTTAACTCATCATAGCCAGGCTTATCCCTAGATTTGTTAACATTTATTATGTTATTTTTGTGATATTAAAGCTGTTTTAAAGTTCTTATGTAAGCATCCCTACATCTTCATCATCTATATATTTATATTTTTTTCTTTTTCTTTTTTTTTTTTTGACACTGGGGATTGAACCCAGGGGCATTTATCTCAGAGCTGTATCCCCAGCCCTTTTTTTATTTTTTTGAAACAGGGTCTCGTTAAGTTGCTGAGGCTGGCCTCAAACCTGTGATCCTCCTGTCTCAGCTTCCCAAGTACAGGGATTATAGCCGTAGACCACCACACCTGGTTCATATTTGTATCTTAATTCTGATTTCTCTCTTTAATTATGGGTCATTATGTTTTTTTGCATGTCTCTTTTATTATTCTTATTTGGATGTGAGATATTGTATCTAAAAAATGTGTGTGTGTGTGTGTGTGTGTGTGTGTATTATTTGCTTCTTTTTTAATAAGAAATAGCATTTTACCCCATTAGTGTTAGGTAGCTTGGACGAATTAGGGTGAGAAGTTGTTTTTTGTTTGTTTGCTTGTTTGTTTTGTGGTATTGGGAATTGAACCCAGGGGAATGCTTTTGCCCAGATACATCCCCAACCCTTTTTTTCTGTTTTGTTTTGTTTTGTTTTGTTTTGTTTTGTTTTGTTTTGAAACAGAGCCTCACTAGGTTGCTGAGAGTCTTCCTAAACTGCTGAAGCTGGTATCAAACCTACAGATCCTCCTGTCTCAGCCTCCCAAGTACTGGGATTACAGGTGTGCATCAACCACCACACCTGCTGAGAAGCTGTTTTGTTTGCTTCAATCAAGGCTTGAGTTGGTTGTGAGTTAGGCTGTGGCTTTAATTCCAATAGCAAGCCTGGAATTAGAACACCAGGTGTTTAAAGAGCTCTCTCTTTGTTCTACAGACCCGCTTCATTTACTGCTGGAGCACACATCACATATGTGACCTCATCAGAAGTTGAATTGGGTGGGACTTTATCACTTTGCTTAGAATCATTTCTTTTCTGGCTTTAAATGGTTTGAAGTTAAGCAAGCCTTCTCCTGACAGCAAAGCCCTGGGGCCAAATGACAAGACTGCTAGGCTTCAAAACTGTATACACAGTAAACCATGAGACCGAGACACGGGACTTCACGCCTGTAGGAAGGCAGGATTTCAAGGCTTCAGATATTCACTGGGAGAATTTGAGATCTCTTTCTGCTTTTTGAGCCCCAACCCAGCTTCTGTTACTCATCAGATTCCCGTGTCAGTGAATTAGTTGACAGAAAGACTTGCCCTTGCTTCCCAGGCTCAGGCAGTTGCAAATCAGCACACCAGTGCATGATCTTGTTAAATGGAGGCTGGTTTCTCCTCATCCAAGAGAATACTGCTCAGGTTCACTACTACTCCACTGCCTGGCTGCCTCAGCTGCTGGCCTCCAGCGTGATGACATCAGCTGTCACTTTCCCATGCAAAAAGGGCTCTTCCCTCTAGAGTTTACTTTTTTTAGATTTTTTCTATAGGTCTTTATCAGCTTTAAAGAAAAGTACAGTTTTTTTTTTAATTGTTGTTACTTGGTGATTTCTTGCTTTCGTGAGCGTGAGGATAAAACAGAAAGATAATATATGGCCCATAGATAGAGAATGTCCATGTCTGAGCACAGAGAAATACCTTTATTAAAGAAATGGTCTGAGCCGGGCGTGGTGGCGCACACTTGTAATCCCAGTACTTTGGGAAGCGGAGACCGGAGGATCCGGGTTCGCGGCCAGCCTCAGCTCTCTCGCTCTCTCTCTCTCTCTCTCTCTCCTTAGTGAGGCCCTCTGCAACTTCGTGAGACCCGGTTTCAAAATAAAGTATAAAAATAGGGCCGGAGGCGTAGTGCGGAGGTAGAAAGCCCCTGCGTTCAATTCCCGGTACCGCAAAAAAAAAAAAAGAAATGGTCAGATAAAATTAATAATTAATTTAAAAATTAGAAACTGAAAAAATCACCATTAATCCCATCCTTTCATTTTAAAGTATTTATATTAAGAAGTAAAATTACCACTCTGCTTTTCTGATTTTAGATCCCAGAAGTAATCAATGTTAAAATTTGGTGAATATAATTAAAGTTCTTTCTTCATTGGATTTTTTTTGCTACACTTAAAGAGGCATAATCATATGTACATCTATATTTTTACTTAAAATAGATTAATATAACACATATTGCTTTGTAAAATGGTTTCCAAATGAAAATATATAGGTTCTTGTTCTTTTGAATTGCTACAGAGAATACTTTTGTGGTGCCAAGCCACAATTTTTAGTAACAGTCCTCCACTAATAGCTATTTAGGTTGCTTCCATTTTTTGTACACATGAGACTTTTAAAATTATATCTTCAAACTTTAAGGAAAATTTTTTGTGATACTAGGTATTGAATACAGGGACATTCTACCTCTGAGCTTCACCCTCAGCCCTATTGTATTTTTTATTTTGAAATAGGATCTCACTAAGTTGCTGAGGCTGGCCTCAAACCTGTGATCTTCCTGTCTCAGCCTAAGAATATCTAAGATGTGAAATATAGATTTTAGTAGGTTAAAAAGTCAGATCCATAATTTAAAGAAATAAAGCCATTGCATTTGATTTAATAGGATAGCTTTTGTTTTCTACTTAGGTTACTTAAACAAATGCATTAGTCACTATTTATATGCCTACAATTAAGGTTGCTTTTTGACCAAAGTGTTTACTTTCTAAGATATTTAATACGAAATTATAAATGCTTGAAATGCTTCAGGAAAATGCAGTGGAAAGAACAGGGGCTTCTTGGTCAGATGCTGCCATGAATCCCAGGTAGCAACTGTGTGTAACTGTTTGGGGAGCATTAAAGTGGCCACCAAAACAATTCTATGCTTCATAGTTATTGCAATGTTTGTAAGGCACTTAGATACTTAACAGATACATGCTTATTAATTTCTAGCTAGTGTCATTGTCATTTTTAAAGTATTGATCACAATGAAAGAAGAGTGAGGACCAGAAAACATCAAATTCAAAAAATTATTAACATGTAATTAGAAGTCAGGCAGGGTGGCACATACCTGTAATCCCAGTACTTGGGAAGCTGAGACAGGAGGCTCACAGATTCAAGGCCAGCCTCAAAAACTTAGAGAGACCCTGTTTCAAAATAAAAAGTAGCGGGGCATGTTGGTGCACGCTTGTTATCCCAGTACTTGGGAGGCTGAGACAGAAGGATCCAGGTTTGCGGCCAGCCTCAGCTAATTAGTGAGGCGCTCCGCAACTTAGTGAGACCCTGTTTCAAAATAAAGAATAAAAATTGGGGCTGGGGGTGTAGCCCAGAGATAGAATGCCCCTGGGTTCAATCCCTGGTACCGCAATAAATAAATAAATAAATAAATAGTAAAAAGGGCTGGGTATACCTCGAAGGTAGAATGCCCCTGGGTTCAATCATATATATATAATGTGTGTATGTATATATGTATATATGTATATATATATATACACACATGTACATACATATATAGATGTATGTACATATATATATATATGTATATTTGAGGCAAAATAAGTATAATCATATATAGGACTGACAAACCAAAGAATAATGAAACACCAGTTTTATATTTCTGAAATGGTCAACATCACATCAATACCAAGGAAATTGATTGGACTAAAATATTACATTATCCATTATTTTCTTAATGGAGAAGACTATTTTAAAAAATAAAACTTTTATATAAAGAAAATAAGTTTTGAAAAAAATGTTCAAAAGAGGATCATTAAGCTTTTCCCCTCATATATAAAAAAGCTGATAACTGACCAAATCATAGGCTTTCTTAAAGTGAATGATGTTCTTCCACACAGAGACTATTTTGTTTTCTACATACAAAAAAAGGAGGAATATCTCAGTTTCATATTGTAGTGGCCAACTAAACTACAGAAAATAAAACCAAATAAACCACATCCATTTTGTCCCCCTTTCCTGACTTAATATTAATCCATTCAAATACATTTTCTGACAAAATCACAACGGCTCGAACATTTATTGTTGCACCCATTTTCCTGTACAGAGTAGTTACAACAACGAATGAATGAAATTTGCCTAAATCAGGCCATGTGGTAATGCTCCCTTGGGACGCCATGCAACATAATCACAGAGGTGGGAGGAAGCATACATAAACTACTAGTAATCCCCTATTATGTAGGGAGCACACCACTGATTCTCAGTTCACCCCTGCTGCCCACTGGACCCTGTGTTCCCCAAAAGCACCTGCCAGGCTTGAAAGGAGGGAGGCCTCCTGAGCAAGGTGACCTACTGACAGCTTCCTCCCATCCGCCTCGATGGGGCACAAAGCATGCCAGTCATGATTTGCATAAGAGATTGCAAACTGAGGCTGCAGACTGAGTAAAGGCTTTGGAGAGGAGGAGGAGGAGGAGGAGGAGGAGGAGGAGGAGGAGGGGGAGGAGATGATAATATGGGTGGGAAATCTATCAGATCATTCACTGGGAGCAAGAGACAGAAGAGTATCAGAATCCAGACTATTTTCATCGAATACCCCCTTGCATGTCCCACTCCTAGGGAAGCAGATCCACTTCTACACAAGCAAATGTTATTACAACAATCTCCCCCTCACAGCCTCATTCTGTGTGCAAAAAACACGCTCAGAGACTGACCATGCTGATACCAAATTTCTCAGTATATAAAGAATAAATAAGTAAATTGGCTGTAACCATGGAAATATAGGCTGATACTTTTTTTTAAAAAATGTTTGCTCTGCAATGGTTAGTGTTTTATATTGCTATAGAAAGGGCCCCCTCTTTATATTATAATCCTCCTCACCCACCTATTTCCTGACACCCACAGAATGAGAGTTTTAATCAGGTTTGGTGTTTTTGTTTGTTTGTTTTTAGTACTGGGGATTGAACCCAAGGGTGTTTTATCCCTGAGCTACAGTCTCAGCCCTTTTTATTTTATTTTTTCTGGAAAGAGAGACACACTAAGTTGCGGAGGCTGGCCTCAAACCTGTGATCGTCCTGTCTCAGCCCCCTAAGTACTGGGATTATAGGTGTGCAGTACCATGCCCAGTTGTAATAAGGTTTTAGTCAGCTTCTTTTGGGAACCTTGTTACAATGTCTGGGAGAATTTTAAAACAAAGATGAGAAGTGTACACCATCTTTATATAATGCTGAGTTTTTAGGTAGAACTCGTAGGCTAGAGAGAAAACCCATAGTTACAAAAACTACACAGAAAAAGAGACAGACACATGTATAGTCAACTCTATTATCAGGAATACACTTACAGATTTTACCTGTTTTTCTTTTCGTCTGCACATTAGACAGCTCATGAACTATTCTATCACAGAATATATATGTATTATAATGAAGAGAAATGGGTAGTTATTTTTAGTAGTAGGTATCAAAGGTGTCCTTAGTAAAGTTACCATACTGAAATTTACAGACTGGGTAACATATGCCATTGTACAAGGGATGTGAGGAGGTCAGGACCCTGGAAGGCCACTGCCAAGAAACTTTCAAGACAAATCGATATTCACTGTTCTCATAAAGATAGGTTTTTTCTGGTGGTGGTACTGGGGATTGAACCCAGGGACATTCTATTTTACTTTATATTTTTTTATTTTGAAATAGCGTCTTGTTAAGTTGCTGAGGTCCTTGCTAAGTTGCTGAGGCTGGCCTTGAACCTGTGATCCTCCTGTCTCAGTTTCCCAAATACTGAGGTTATGGGCATGTGCCACCACAGCTGGCTGAGATTTTCTTTTTAATTATAAAATATTAAGTGTTTTAGAGCTTCTTTAGTTTGTTCGTTTAGACAATCAACCAACATTTACTAAGTTTGTGCGTGACTGTGCATGCACATATTTGTACAGGACTATGCTAAAAATTAAGAACCTAGGAATTAAGATTCTTCCTGTGTTTCAGGAGTTCACCGACTAGGAAAGGAACTGAGACTAATTTCCCTGCTGAATTTCAAGAACTGGGCAAAATACAGAGTTGACTCATTTGTGTCTTGCACCAAACCTATATGGTAGATTTGGACACTGAGGCTCAGAGACATGAAATCACTTTCCCAACGGCATTCAAGTTATAAGCAGAATGAGTAAAAGATACCTGGTCTCTATGGCCCCAAAGCACATGTTCCTCCCACCATACCACTGCCTCTAGTGGGAGAGACCAGAAGGTAAACAGAATTTACAATACAACCTGGAGAGAGTGGACAAAGAGCTCTCTAACATAATGCTATTTTTCTTTCTCCCTCTGAAATGGTATGGCCTATTAATCAGAAGGAAAGTCAATATTTGGGCTGCTTGTTTTCATATTTCTGCCTGACAATTCAGATAAAAGGGTTTCATTCTGGGTATCTTTGAGAACACAGAGCCTCAGAGCTCTGAAGCATTGATTCAGTAGCACTTCTAATTAAATGGTTTAATAGGCAATCTGTAGCTAGCAAGATTTAAGAAAAATTTACATAGGTACTCAATGCCCAGTGCCCTCACTCTCAGAAAGTCACTTTTTGCCTGTCTATATTGCAGCTATCCTGAATTCTGTCCCTCTAATCTAGTGTTCTCAATCCACATCTACAGCATTCTCTCCAGTTCCTTGTTCTTCCAGTACTTTTGCACTTTCTTGTAATCTCAGCATCTGCCTCCCTGGCTGAAGAAAACACTATCCAAAAACATGCTAATCTCTCTTCCACTTCAAAATAAAAACAAAATGAAACACAAATTTAAAACCCTTTTTAACTTTGCATCACCCTCTCTCTATTGTTTTTGTCTCCTCACTTTTCTCAGTTTTCTAAGAGATTGTGTCTATGTGTACTGTGTCCAATTACCCACTTTAATTAATCCCTCTTGCCTTTCAAAAACCTGAATTATTGCACTGTATTTTTCTGCTCATTCAATCATCTAACATATTTATTACATACAACAA
Organism: Glis glis; assembly: GCA_004027185.1. Taxonomy (NCBI): domain Eukaryota; kingdom Metazoa; phylum Chordata; class Mammalia; order Rodentia; family Gliridae; genus Glis; species Glis glis. Next base: position 19,848 of record PVJS01026495.1, read on the forward strand.
AATGTCTTGCAAATTCTGAAGCCCATGATTCCCAGTCCATAGGACACCCTTAGATCCTGAGTTTTACTAGCACTTTTTGCTCCATAAAATACCTGTAATCTCAGTACTTGGGAGGCTGAGACAGGAGGATTGCAGGTTTGCAGCCTGCCTCAGCTACTTAGTAAGGCCCCCTGCAGCTTAGTGAGATCCTGTTTAGAAATAAAATAGGACTGGGGTGTCGCTCAGGGGTAGAATATCCCTGGGTTCAATCCCCAGTACCACAAAAACAAAACAAAACAAAACAAAAGGTACTTTTGACACTTGCCTTCTCTGACCTTTCTTCTAGCTCCTTTTCTTAGATCATCATTTCTTGATCATACTGAGATGTGCTTATGCATCCTGCCCCATTCATATAGAGTTTCCCAGAGATCTGTCCTTGGTCCACTGGTTCCTTCTCTCGACACACTACCCTTAAACACTGTCACTAATTCCAATGGTTTGAACTCTCATTTATAAATTGATGATGCTGTAATATTTATCTATGGCTCACATCTTTCCCCAAAGCTTCAGAATCATTTATTCAATTGTCTGTCATAATTGCAAGTTTATTTCTCATAGGAACATCAAAGTCAACATATGATGAATTGAATTTTACATCCTTTCCCTAATGTACTCTCCTCCTTTGTTTCATAATTTATATATTGGTGCTGTTATGCTCCCGACACTGAAAACCAAGAGTTATCCTAATCTTATCCCTCCCTGCCATTTGTCCATTTCCTCTCTGCTACACACACACTTCAAGGGGTTTCCCAAATCCTATTATTCTAGCTCATAGCCATCTCCCCATCCATCCCCTGTCATCTCTGCTACCCATGAGCTTCTCCCTGGTCTCCTTGCAAGTGCTTCTGTGTATTATCTGACTTTCCTTATTCTTTAATGTGACATTAGGGTGGTTTATCCAAAACAGAAAACAGCCTGCCAAAAATCCCTCAAAGGTTTGTTTTTGTCTACACGATGAGCCTGAATTCCTTCATGTGGTAGAAGCCCTCATGACCTGCTCCTGAATCTCTCTCCAGCTTTGACTCTGCCACTATTCCTTACTTACATGTTATGCTCCAGAAATAATAAATTGCTCAGAATTTGCCATTTATGCTACACTGGAATACTTATCGTCATTTTCTTCACCTAGATGAGTCCTATTCAATATTGAAGATACAGATTCTGTGTGGCCTCTTCCAAATGACATCTCTCAATTCCATATCTGATCCATAGATGATGCTCTGTGCCTCCACAGCTAACTACACCATAGTATCTATCATATTATCTTAAATTTTCTGTTTAGATGTCATCTTCCCATCTCAACTAAAAAGATATTAAGAACAGTGACCATTTAAAAAAACTGGTACTGGAGTTGAACCCAGAGCCATTCTACCTCTGAGTTACACCCCCAGTCCTTTTTATTTTTTTATTGTTGACATTATTTATTATCACCGTTATATAATCTAAATTCTTACACTACAGTTGTATTTTTTTATTTATATCCATTTACTGGTGCATTGTAATTATACATTTGATAGGTGTCAGGTTAGAAGAATCATACATGCACACATTGCCCATTTAGCCCTCCCTCAAATCCCACCCCATTCCCTCCCCGTTCCCTCCCTTTAGTGCTTTGCACAGTGATTTGAGATTTATAAGTTTGGATATATACCTCATGCGCTTTAGTGTGTTTCCCTCCACCCCCTTCCCAACTCCCTCAGTTAGGTCATCTTCTTTGTTCATCTAAAGTTTTCATCTTCTTTGTCTGGAGTCCCTTCTAAATCTCCTTCTCTCTAGCTTCCACATATTAAGGCGAACATCCAACTTTTCACTCTTTGTGCCTGACTAATCTCACTTAGTATAATGTTCTCTAATTCTTTCCATTTCCCTACAAATGATGTAATTTTGTTCTTCTTTATGGCTGCATATTTTATTTTTTTATTTTAAAACTGGGTGTCGCCAAGTTGCTGAGGCTGGTCTTGAACCATAGAAGGAAATCTATGTGACCTTTGGTTTCCAGATGAGCTTTCAGACACAACACCAGAGCAAGATTCATGAAAGAAGAAACAAGTTGGACTTTATTTTTAAAATGTGTATTCTGTAAAGGACACTATAAAATAATTAAAACATAAGCTAAAGTTTTGAATAACACAAATTTCATGAAGTATATATATTTCCAAAGAATATGAACAACTCTTAAATAATAAACAACTCATTTAAAAAATGGGCAAAAAATCTGATAGATGATTGCTTAAAGAACATATACAGATGGCAAATAAGCATAAGAAAATATGTTCAACATCAAATGTCATTAGGGAGGTGAAAATTAAAATAACAATTAGAAAGCACCACACATCTATTAGAACAGCCAAACTTCAGAAACCTGAAAATATCAAATGCTGGTGAGAATGTGTGGTGACAGAAATTCTCATTCATTGCCGGCAGGAATGCAGAATGGCACAGCCATTTTGGAAGATGGTTTGGCAGTTTTTAATAAAGGTAAATACTTCTTATATGACCCAATAATTATGCTTCTAGGTATTTTCCCAATCAATTTTAACATATAGGCCCACATAAAAACTGGCACATGAATGTTTATAGTAGCTTTATTCATAATGTCAAAACTTAAATCGACTGAAACATTCTTCAGAAGATAAATGGATAAAGCAACTGTAGTATATCTAAACAAGGGACTATTACTTAAAGAAAAAATGAGCTCCAAGTCCAAGAAAATAAATGGATCAGCATGCTTTTAAGTGGAGGTAGTCATTCTAAAAAGGCTAAATCCTGCCGGGCGTGGTGGCGCATGCTTGTAATCCCAGTACTTTGGGAGGCAGAGACCGGAGGATCGGGGTTCGCGGCCAGCCTCAGCCTCAGACTACAGAAGCTGGACCACACCCACAAAAGCCTTAGAACTTTCTAAGGAAGCACAACTCTATTGACCTCTTAATTTCATAATTCTGGTTGCCAGAACTGTAAAAAATACATTTCTGTTATTTCAAGACACTTAATCTTGGGAAATTTGTTATAGTGGCCCTGGGAAACTAATATAGAGGGGGAGTATAAATCCCCACTCCTTTTGTGCGAAGTGTGCATAGTTTTAACCTCTTAGAAGAGAATTTAATGGAAAGGAGAAAAAGAAAGTAGCTTTTCTTTTTATAGAGAAACCCTATAAATACTTCTTTAGCCAGAAGAACAAGGTCAACACCAGCAGTTATGGACCATGATAAAAATGGCCCCTTTCCTCTCTCCCACCTCCCCAGACCCCAAATCCCTAGTCTAATCATGAAGAAGGTATAAGACAAATTCCAATAGAGTGGCATGCTGGAACATACCTTAACGCTATTCCTCAAAACTGTAACTGATCCTAGAAGAGTCTGGTAAACTTTCCCAGCCAATAGGAGCCTAAGAAGGTGTGATGAAGAAAGGTAATAAATACTGTATCCTAGAAGGGATCCCAGAACAGAAAAATACATTAGGTAAAACTAATTACATTGGAATAAACTAGGAGCTTTGGTTGACAATAATGCATCTGTATTATTTTATTAGTGATAACAAATATGACATACAAATATAAGATGCTAATAATAGACCAAACTGAGTACAGGATATACGAGAGCTCTTGGTACTGCTTCTTCAATGTTTCTTAAATTATTTTGAAACTGTCTAAAACATAAAGGTTATGATAAAAAAGAGGTGCTACTTTATTTTTTAAATGTGCTTTTATTGGCACATTATAGTCTCACATCATAATGTAAATCATGTTGACAGTGACATACATGCACACAGTATTTGGTGCCCCCCCTGCCTCCCCATTCCCCCACTCTATAGAGAGTACTGAGATTGACATTGGTATATTCTCATATGTACACATAGTTGATGGTAGAATTTTCATTAATGAACCTCACTCTTCCCTTTCCCCTTCTCCTAGACCACCTTCCTGGCTCCACTGAGGTTTCTTCTCCAGTATCTGGAGTCCCTCTGGTATCCCAACTACTCCCTAGCTTGCGCATATTAGAAAAAACATATGACCCTTCACTTTCTGTGATTGGCTGATATCACTTAGCATAATGTTCTCCAGGTCCTTCCATTTTCTTGCAAATGACATAATTTTGTTCTTCTTTATTGCTGAGTAGAATTCCATTGTGTGTATATCCCATAGTTTTGTAATCCATTCATCTGTTGATGGACACCTAGATTGGTTCTATAATTTGACTATTGTGAATTGTGCTGCTATGAACATGGGTATGCATATATTACTGTAGTTCTCTGGTTTCAATCCCTTTGGAATGATACCTAGGAGTGGTATAGCCGTATCATATGATGGGTCTATTCCCAGTTTTCTGAGGAATCTCCACACTGATCTCCATAGCGGCTGAACTAGTTTGCAATCCCACCAACAGTGCAGAAGAGTTCCTATTTCCCCACATCCTCGCCAACATTGATTGTTATTTGACTTCTTGATGATTGCCATTCTGATTGGGGTCAGATGGAATCTCAGAGTAGTCTTGATTATTTGCATTTCCATGATTGCTAATGATGTTAAACACTTTTTCATGTATCCTTTGGCCATTTGCATCTCTTCTTTCGTGAAGTGTCTCTTCAATTCAGTTGCCCATTTCTTGATTGATGTTACTTTAAAAACTATGTGAAATTATTAGATCACATTGAAGTTATTGTATCTGACTAAATTTAATTTTTGAATTCCCTTCATGCTATCTTCAGCTAGAGCATAATGATGATATATTTTCTTTGCACTTCTGAGAGCGAAGCATGTGTAAACTGTCTAAGGAAATTAAGAAATAAAAACTGCACAGCTATGAGTGGTGGAGCCCTGACAGACATCCCAGGTCTTAGACATTAAAGTCCAATTTACCTGCAAAAGACACTACAGGAAATTAACGAACAATATAACAAGCTCTGTTTCAAGCAAGCTCTATTATGCTTATGGCAAATCTGCTTGAATATGTGAAATAGTAAATTTAATACTGTCTGAGGCATCTAAGCGCCTATCACCGGAGGGTGGTACAAAAAGACAAAAAGGGCTGGCTGGGGAGACAGAACATACATATAAATGGTGAAGAAAATGAGTCAAATTTACTTCTAGTGGTTAAAAGATCTACACATAGGAATGAAATGAAAACAAAGTAAACACAGTTATTCACATCAAAAGAGTATTTATTGCCAGGCACTGTGGCGCACACCTGTAATCCCAGTATGTGGGAGGCTGAGACAGGAGGATTGCAGATTTGAGGCCAGTGTGAGGAAACATAGCGAGATTCTGTTTCAACATAAAAAATAAAATATAACTGGGGATGTAGCTCAGTTAGAACACCAGTAGGTTCAATCCCTGGGATCACACACACACACGCACACACACACACAAGAATATACATCACTGTATTTTTTACAAGCTTTGTCCAGAGTCCTCTGGCTGATGTGGGTCAAAAACTTTAAGGCCTCACCTGTATTCTAATTTGTGGTGGTTTGCCACTATTTTATAATCCAGAGGATAAGAAGAACTTGATTAGTTTACTTTATAACACTCCATTTTTTAATACTGAAACAATTAATTATCCGGTATCTGAAATATCTTCTTTTTTACATGGTAATCCTAGCACTCATTTTCAAATCATGAGCAGGAAAATTAGAGAAGAAAAACTCAAGGTTGTTAAATAATGTGTTAGTAAAAATATTCACTAAGGAAAGTATTGCACATTTAGCCAAAATCTTGTTTAGTGATTAGCAGTTAAAATTCAAAGGTTACCTGAAGATATTAAGAATATAAATTTGTAGCATATGATTCCACCTGCATGTAAACAAATATGCTACAAGAGATTTAGAATAACATATACTTGTTCAATTGTGGGAATTTCCTTTCAAGAAACATACACTCAGCCCGGTGTAGTGGCACATGCCTGTAATCCCAGTACTTGGGAGGCTGAGACAAGAGGATCACAGGTTTGAGGCCACCTCAGCAATGTAGCAGGATAATTACTTAGAGAGACACTGTTTCAACAACAAAAAATATGAATGGCTAGTGGTATAGCTCAGAGGTAGACTGCCCCTGGGTTCAATTGCCAGTACAAGGGAAGCAAGGAAAGAAGGAAGGAAGGAAGGAAGGAGAAAGACTCCTGGTTTCTATAAGAAGGAATAAATAATTACATAATTCTAGTTGATTCAGCATGGAAAATAAATTAAAGCTAAAAGGCTGCACTTGTAAATAGCAGGACACATTTGCTTTTCAACTGAAATGCTCTTGAGTGAAAAGGCTAATAGAAAATAATTATTGAGTACATTAAAATTCATAAAGAAGATGCAGAGTTTGACTTGTCAAAAATTTGCTTTTATCCCCCCTACTTCAGTAGCCTATGTGGAGAACAGTCTAATAAATTAAAAAGGTAAAACAGAAGCAACAGAAGCTCTGGAGATGACCATAAATTAAAAAGACAAGGAAAAGAAAAAATAACATTGGTTTGTGTGCCAAATTGTGAATGGAGCTAATTTATTGTGTTTACAAAGTTCCAGACAGTATTTTTTCCTACAATTAAACAAATCTTTTCCCTAAAGCAAGGTTACTTGTTCAGAGGTATTCATATGATGGTTTTCACTGTCCATTCTTCTCCCAGGGGATTTTAGAGATACAGTACATGTTAGGATGTATCAGAGCAGATGAAAATCATATACTCTGAATCTCTAGACCCGGTATATTAGCATTACCTGAGTTGCCTATAATATATGTAGATTCTTGGGTTCCATTCCCGATATACCAATTCTGATTGCAGAGACCCAAAATCTATATTTTCAACAAGTATCAAAGTTGATTCTTGGCATAATAATACTTGAGAAACTTTACTCCAGACTAATAAGATTAAATATAGTATATGTTACTGAATATAGTATAGTTACTGAATGGGAGATTGTGATAGTTAATTTGTCAACTTGACCGGATCATGACACGCCCAAGATCATGTGACTTTGGGTGTGTAACAGCAGATTAAACAGAAAGTCCTGCCCTAAATGTAGGTAGCAGGGTTCTGATAGGTGCAGGACTTAGATAAAAGAAGGAGAAAGCCGCGTAGAGGGATGCCTAACTCTTTCCGAAGAAAACGCATCTGCTCTCGTCTGAGATCGTCGGCCTCCAACTTCGCTGTTTCTCTGAAGAGCTTCTTGATCTTCTGCTCT
>PVJS01026496.1:7498-27060 GCA_004027185.1 Glis glis
CCCTCCCTCCCTCCCTCCCTCCCTCCCTCCCTCTCTCTCTCTCTCTCTACCTGGTTTCAAAATAAAGCATAAAAAAAATAGGGCCAGGGTGTAGCGTGGAGGTAGAACGCCCTGCATTCAATCCCCGGTACCGCAAAAAAAAAAAGAAATAACTGGACATTAATTTCATTAATGTACCTACAAAGATGTGCATTGCAAGTGCCCCGGATGAGAAAACCTGGAAATACTGCACATCCAATAGTGAGGGGTTGGCTGAATAAGTTGTTCTTTTCTGCTCAGTGGAATGCTGTGGAATTATAATTCTTCTTGGTTCATTGCAGTTGAAATGATAACCTCTTCTTGTATTTGTAGATGGGCACACACTGGATTCAAAGAGATATGCCATTATTGGAGCAGATCTACGAGACCTATCTGAACTGGAAGAGAAACTAAAGAAATGTAACATGAATACACAGTGAGATTTTTTTCTAACCTCTTATCCATTTGCAGTTTTAAGCTAACTATGAGATACAGCCAGTCAGAAGTGCAGCATCATATTTATCTCCCATTTTTGTTCTTTAAGTTTTATCATTTCATTGCTACTTAGTTTTCTGAAAATTTTAAGCAGTGTTGTTTCTAAAGTCTGTTTCCATTTCTGAATCACTATATTAATTTTTAAAAATACTGGTACCTCATATAAAGTTTGGGAGAAGATAATCATATGGTTAGACACATATAATTGCAAAATATAAAGAATGTATTAGGCTGGGTGTGGAGGCGGAGACAGGAGGATTGCAGGTTTGAGGCCAACCTCAGCAACCTAGTCAGTGAGACACCTTTTCAAAATAAAAAAGGGCTGGGGGTGTAGCTTGGAGGTAGAATGCCCCCGGGTTCAATCTCTACCACCAAACACACACACACACGCACACACACACACACACACAAAAGGATGTATTAGTATCTAAAATATATTAAGAACAACTAACATTTAGAAAAACGCCCCATAGAAAAATGGGCAAAAGATAGTGAGGCAGCTCCAAGAAGAAACTGAATGTCCTATGACATCAGAGTATGTGGTGTATGGATGTCAAGTGAGCTATGAGCCTCAGTAGTAATCAAATGACATTGTATTTTTCTTCCCACCAAGTGAGCAACAATAAGTCTGACAATATCTAGTGTTGACAAGAATGTGGGGTCACCTTCTTTGTTCATCTAAAGTTTGTATGTACACAGACTTAGAAGACTCAATCACTATGCGGAGCATGAAAGGGAGGGAGGGGGGAGGGAATAGGGTGGGATTTGAGGGAGGGCTAAAGGAGCAATGTGTGCATGTATGATGCTGCTACCCTGATGTGTATCAAAATGTATAATTACAATGCACCAATAAATGGATATTAAAAAAAAGAATGTGGGGCAGGGGATGGGTGCACACCAATGCTTGTATCAAGGGGAGTGTGAACTTGGTACGGCCATTGTGAGGAACAATCTGGAGGTGTCTAGTACAGCTGTAAAGGTTTGTACCATATGATAATGTAGTTCCACTTTTGGGTGTCTTCCCTGAAAATGCCATGAAAGTAGCAGAGAATTGGAAATGTCCATCAGCAGGAGATTGAATGAGTGAAATGTAAAACACACAACCTCGATTAATGTGAGAGAGCTCAAAAACCTGATGTTGAGTTAAATGAAAATTAAGTTGCAGAATAATAGGCACTCTATGAGACCAAATATGTTAAACCAAACTTCCAAGAACTGTATTTTCATGATTACATGCTTATATTGTAGAAGTATTTTACAAATGGTCCAGAAGGGTTCAGATCAAATTCTTGAGAGTAGACACCTCTGGAAAGACAGGAGGGGAGTGAGATGCACAGTTTTAGCACTGTGATGCTGCTCAAAATCAGGTTGGAGTTAGAGAGGTCGCGAGAAGTGTCTACATAGGTGAAGATGACGTTGTTGTGGATATTTGAGGATAGTGGCACAAGGTGGACATTTGAGGGGAAGGTATGGTAAAGGGAGTATTATTTTATTTTATTTACTTTTTTTTTTGAGGTACCGGGGATTGAATGCAGGGGCGTTCTACCTCCGCGCTACACCCCTGGCCCTATTTTTTATACTTTATTTTGAAACCGGGTCTCACGAAGTTGCGGAGGGCCTCACTAGGTAGAGAGAGAGAGAGAGAGACAGGGAGAGAGAGAGAGAGACAGGCAGAGAGAGAGTGCACGCGCACGCGCGTGTGCGAGCTGAGGCTGGCCGCAAACCCGGATCCTCCGGTCTCCGCCTCCCAAAGTACTGGGATTACAAGCATGCGCCATCACGCCCGGCGGGAGTATTATTTTAAAGAATAAATTGATAGCTGGGTGCTGGGTGTGGTGGCACATACCTGTAATCCCAGCTGCTTGGGCCACTGTAGAAAGGATTCTAAGTTCAAGGCCAGCCTGGGCATCTTAGTGAGAGCCAGTCTCAAAAAAAAAAAAAAAGAAGAAATTGAAGACAAAGAATCAATGACAAAATATGAGAGAAACTGACAACTGGGTCAATCATTGCTGGAACAGTTTCCTGGAGGAGGGAGATGGGAAGATGCAGAGCATGGGCTGAGGTTAACCAGGCTCAGGGGAGGGAAAGACACCCCCCCCGTTCTGAGTGGGGAGGAAGGAGAGTAAGGATGGATGCTAATACAAGTGAGCTCCGAGAGATGGAAGGAGGGAGTTAAGGCTCGATGGTGTTTGTAACTTATCTTTCATTAATGTGGCGCTTGCTGTTGTCTCCATTGTCCTTGTCAGAACGCACCGGCCTACTTGTCCAGTGTTAGAGTGGCTCTAATGGACTGAGGGCTGTCGCTCCAGCTTTATTTTTTGAGTCTTTGTCTTACTGAGTGTTCAGAGAGCAGAGCCAGTGCTATGGGATGGAAACGTGTTTCCCAAGGGCCCACATAGTAAAGGTTTAGCTCCCAGCCTGTCGCTACTGGAGGTGGAGGAGCCTTTAAGAGGGGAGCCCAGCAGGACTAGTAGGAGGCCTTTGGGTCGTTGGGAGCATACCCGCGAAGGGGATGTTGGGACCTCAGCCCCTTCCTGTCTGTCTGGCTTCCTGCCCGTGAGGTGAACACTGTTCTGCCATTTGCCCTGCCAGCACTCACCCTGTCCTAGATTAGTCGCATCGGGGAAGGTGAAGAAAATTGCCCCCATTGAATTTGAGGTTAAGGAAAGAATAGCCCATGCTAGTCAAAAAAGGAGAATGCCCATGGGCTTGGATCCAGTTGTCTTGCATAATGTGTGGGCTGGCAGTGTTCTCTTTCAAAAATTAAATCTTTTAGATACTTTAGGAGTGCGCTGCTTTTCTCTATCTCACAATTTGTTGGTTGCTTTTTGTCTGGCACATCAGTATGTACTAATAATATAATTTCTTGAAGACTGTACTACTCTTGTTGTTTTCAGTTCTTGGTGAAAACTTATGTAAGAATTAGATTCTGTTAAATGAATGTTAATATTTCTACATTGTATCTGTCAGCTTGTGATGTGTAACAAAACACAAATTTGGTGGTTTAAAGCAACTCCCTGTAGCTGCTCAGGAGTCTGTGGTAGGCAGTTTGGGCCTGGCTTATCTGGGTGGTTCTTCTGCTAGGGGCCAGGAAAGCTGATACCCCCAGGGGATGACTCAGGTGTGGACAGAGGGCAGGTCACTGGGAGCTGTCAGCTGGGGTGCCTCATTCTCTTGCTATAGCAGACTTCCTTGAGTTCATTCACTTAGTGTTTCCAGTTACATTGCCACAGTGCTGGTGCACAGCGAGGAAAAATGTGTATAAATGTGTATCCCTATTTATAATTGACCACACACATATAACTCACTTTCATACTCCAGACAAATCACTGCCCATCACTCACCTTTTTTTTTTTTTTTGCAGAACTGGGGATGGAACCCAGGGGCATTCTACCTCCGAGCTACACTCCCAGCCCTATTTTTTTATTCTTTATTTTGAAACTAGGGTCTCAGTAAGTTGTGGAGGGCCTCACTAAGTAGCTGAGGCTGGCCACGAACCTGGATCCTCCGATCTCAGCCTCCCAAGTACTGGGATTACAAGTGTGCACCACCACTCACCTTTTTACAGTGTAAAACTTTGGGTGTGATGATATTACACGTTGATAATGGTGTGCTTGCTCAGTCTTTCTGGTTTGCCTGGGGTATGACTTGCCCTGCCAGTGTTACAACATATGTACAAGTAGAGGGTCCTGACTTGATGAAAACATTTATGGACTTTTTTTTTTTTTTACTTAAGGTTGCCAACACTCCTGATAACTGAATGCGTGCTGGTTTACATGACGCCAGAGCAGTCGGCAAACCTCCTAAAGTGGGCGGCCAACAGTTTTGAGACGGCCATGTTCATAAACTACGAGCAGGTAAGCGGCCGTGCGGGAGCTCTGGATTCCGCACGGGACTCTAGGGGTGGCTGTCCCTCTCGCACCCTCAGTACGTCCTTCCCTTGTGCTTTTCTGCCTTTGGCCACTCGCATAACTCCTTTATTGGTTGATTTCAGAAACCCTAGTACTCTTGATTTCTCGACTTCTTGTAAACTTTTAGCTAGAGTTTTCGGAACTTCTATTTTAGTCTTTATAAAAGTGTTTCTAGCTCTTATTTTATCATTGTATTTACTACAGAGTCATAGAATGTTATGAGAGGCTTTTGGCTGCTCTCATTCCGGGGACAGCAAACTCAGATGCCTGAGGGGCAGGCAGGTTTGCAATGGAGAAGAGTGGCCAGGTATAAATGGCGTGGAGTGGTGAGGACCGTGGGGATCGGGAGCGCCCGTGCTCCAGGGAGAGGCCATTACCCAGTCCCAGCCAAGTGTTACCATGTGGGCATGTGGACCCCGAGTTGCCAGTATTCCCAGTTTTTGAAGAGAAGTTAGAAATGCAGGATTTTAATGTAGAATTCCCTAATTCTGAAGATCAGAGGTTGGTCCAGTGGCTCCCCGTCTGCCTCTTCTGACTTAGTGCACTAAAGGTCGTAATTGAGAGCTTTGGAATGACCCAGCCTGGGTCTGACTCCAGACCCTCACTCTCGTATTTGGGAATGTGACCGTAGGCACTAAGTCCATGCTCTGAAAGTAGACTTTCTGTGACATGGACAAGTTACATGTCCTCTCTGTGCCTGTTTCCTCACCTGGAAATAATAATAGTCCCTACTCCACAGTTACTGTGAAGAGTAAAAGAGTTAACATATGCAAAAGTACTTACAGCATTGCGTGGCTCTCAGTAAGCCCTAGCTATCATTTATATCTCTCCAAACTCTAGTTCTTTGTTTTTAAAGAGATAACACCTGTGTCTCTCGATCACTGTGGGAATTCATGCAAGTTCAGCAGTGGACACATGGTAACACTGAATATAGGCTAGCTGTTTTTGTTACTTAGTTATATTGATTTTATTTATTTGTTTACTTACTTACTTTGTGGTACTGGGGATTGAACCCAGGGGCATTCTACCTTCGAGCTACACCCCCCAGCCCTTTTTAATTTTTTGTTTTGAAACAGGGTCTTGCTAAGTTGGCAAGGCTGACATCAAACCTGCAATCCTCCTGTCTCAGCTTTCCAAGTACTGGGATTACAGGCGTGGGCCACCATGCCTTGCTTATTGATTTTACTTTCTGAATCTCATTTTATTTTTATCTCATCCCAGATAAGAGTAGTAAAGAGGCTTGCCCTGTGTCCTGTAATCGAGGCCAGATCTAGGGCTAGGGCTTGGTCTCTGCACCCCTTCCCAGCTCCTGTCCTGATTCAGGCTCCCGTGTAGTGGACTCTCGGTTGGCTGAATTTTCTTCCTTTCCTCTCTCTACCTGGGAGTGTTCCTCAGAATCCATCTCTGACCTGGAGAAGGGTGCGATGGAAGCTGGCCTCTCCCTGTCTTCTTCTGATGTGATGTGAATAAATCCCGAGCAGCTGTCTGTGCCAGGACCCCATGCCTGGGGAAGATGAAGCCACCCTCCACACTTGCACACGTTTTCAGTGTGTGCTGCTTCATGCCCTTTGCCTCATTTGTGTGTTCTGTCCAACAAGTATTCACGCAGCATCACATGAGGGATGGTGGGTGAAGTGAATTTCGACCAGAGACCCCGTCACTTTCCTGGGAAGCCTGAGGAAGTGCCGGCTTTCAGTGTGCTGGCCACAGCTGTCCTCACCTGGTTCAGCTCCACCCGACACCCTCACCTTGTCAATAATAACGTAAATCAATAATTTTCTAACAAATATAAAATCATCAGCACCCTTACATGTGCCTTACACATTTCCTAATTAATAGTCTAAAATGACAAAGCCACGTGAGTGATAATGAAGTAATGATAGCAAACTCTTAGATTTTGCTTACTGTGTAGCAGGCACTGTTCTGGGAGTTTTACATATGTTGTTTAATTATCGCAACAGTCCTCAAGGTAGGTACTGGAACTGCCCCGACTTTACAGATAAGGGGACTGAGGCACAGAGGGGAGAGCAGCCTGTCCAGGCCTCACAGTCACTACGTATCAAGCCAGGACTCAGAAACAAGAACACAATGGAGCTGTTCACAGACACCTTCTGTTCTGATTGAATAGTGCGCAATCTGACCCTTAGTGCCACGTGAGCTCTATGGAAAAAGAATAACATTGTTTTTTGTATGCCATATTTGTCATGTGAACTCTGGGAATAATTTTACATGTTGTTAAAATGATGTCTTTGTTATCTTGTATTTTTTTTTTTTTTGCGGTACTGGGAATTGAACCCAGGGGCATTCTACCTCCGGGCTACACCCCCAGCCCTATTTTTTAATCTTTATTTTGAAACAGGGTCTCACTAAGTTGGGGAGGGCCTCACTAAGTAGCTGAGGCTGGTTGCGAACCCAGATCCTCCTGTCTCAGCCTCCCAAGCACTGGGATTACAAGCGTGCGCCACCACGCCCGGCTTGTTACCTTGTATTTGACAGAGTAATCATGTGTATGCAATGATAGTGAACAGTACTAACGTGTTTTCTGGCATTTGTGCACATATAGATTAATTGTGGTTTCTTAAACTAGCTTTTTTTATTCAAAAACGAATACCACATGCAGAGAAGAAAAAACAAGCAAGATAAGAGGTTACACAAAGGAAATTGAATCCCTTTCTTATGCTAGATCTCAGTCTTCTGACCTGGCAGCAACGGTGCCATGTTCCAGAATTTTTCTATGAATTTTTCTAAAGAGAGAGACTTTTTTTTTCCCCTTCAATGCAGATAGGAGCATTCTCTCCATAGTCCTCTATACTTCCCATTCCATGTCTGTATTTTTATCTTTATTCCTTGTTTTCATGGCTATATGGCATTTCATTATATGAAGATGATAGAATTTATTTAACCCCCAATGACAAATATTTATTTGCAAATTCTTCCTGTTATACAACACTTTAGTAAATTCTTGGATCTTTGCATGCATGTGTGAGTATCTCTATAAGATAAATTGCCATCAGTGGAATTTTTGCATCACGAGTTGAGCATTTAAAATGGGTGTGTGCTGCCCAGTTGCCCTCAAGGGGCTGCGCCAGTTCATACTCCCACCATGCCGTGTGCTGGTGCCCATTTCTTCTTCCTTTACCTGCACTGGTGTGTATTGTCGAACGTTAGCCTTGCCTGGTTAAAAATAGGATGTTGTTGTTGTACTTTTCTTATTTAAGAAACAAACTCTTCAGGTGATCACGCGAGCCTCTTCTTTCCCAGGTGAACATGGATGATCGGTTTGGGCAGATCATGATTGAGAACCTGCGGAGACGACAGTGTGACCTGGCAGGAGTGGAGACCTGCAAGTCATTAGAGTCGCAGGTCAGACAGAGCCATCTAAGAAAGGGCCTTCTCCTTCGCAGATAAGATGATGCAAGAAGCCCTGTTGAGTACCTGCCGACCAGGTAGCCAGGGCTCCATAATGCCAGGAGAATCCAAGTCCTGCTTTTCCTTTCTCTTCACCCACATTTTAGAAAGAACGGCTCCTATCAAGTGGGTGGGAAACAGCATCAGCCGTCAACATGATGGAGTTGTACAGCAGGCTACCACGAGCGGAGGTGAACAGGTATGGGACTGGCCAGCCCTAGGTCTGTCATGACCAACTGTCAATCAAACGCATGATTATCTGTATTCTTTAATGTGAAACACAAAACAGAACCTTAACCAGACTTATTTTGAAATAAGCCAA
Organism: Glis glis; assembly: GCA_004027185.1. Taxonomy (NCBI): domain Eukaryota; kingdom Metazoa; phylum Chordata; class Mammalia; order Rodentia; family Gliridae; genus Glis; species Glis glis. Next base: position 15,653 of record PVJS01026496.1, read on the forward strand.
ACATTGGTGGCAGCCTGAGAGTAACTCATTAGCTGAGGCAGAGCTTGTGCCCAAACACATCATTTTAGTCAACAGAAGCAGTTACACCTGGGAAGTTGCCCGAGCAACCTCTGCCGTGAAAGTTTTGTATAACCCATGTTTTGGAGAGGGAGGAAAACAACACTGTCCAAGGATTTCTAAGGGAAAAAAAGACCCTCGATGGCTGAGGTTTAAATGGACCTTCCCCCTCATTATAAAAGAAATATATGTTGTTCATTGTTCTAAAAACAGTCTCAAGCAATGCAGAGTGGATGAAGGATAAACTAGTTGTCCACTCTGCACTTGTACTGTGCAGAGACAACTCTTGTTAACAAGTTGGGGCATATCCTTCTGTGCTAATATAAAGATAAGTATTTATTGATACATAGATTTTTGTTTTTTGAATCAGTGGATTTTGCTACATATATTGGTCTGGAAATCCCCCTCCTTTTTTAAACCTAAAAATAGATCATATTTCTATATTAAAACATTGAAGGTTACTGTATTCTGTTTACAGGTACATAGCTTTATCCCTGTTGGGAATTTTAAAGAAATTAAAAAGGGCTGTAGCTGGGCATTTAGTTGTAGTGTCTTGTATTTTATTTTGTTTTAGTTTCCCAGTTACAAACAACACTGGAGGGGACATCACTATATACACATCTGTGTTAGTGCTCACTTTCATTCTTGTTTTACAATTACTTTGTGCTTTCCTCTCTCCCTTGGAGGCCTAGACATTTTTGGTCTTTTTCAAGATCATGGGGAGAATTTTTGGCCTTGTTCTTTGATAGAACTTACTAACATTTAGAAGCATTGCTGTTTTTTCCGTGTATGCACATCAGTAATTGGCAACGAAACCTTGAAGGCTTGAGACGGTATAGTCTGCAAGTAATCTGGTCAGTGCTTCTTGGCTTTGAGAAGCATTTTTTCAGCAGGCTGTTTTTCACTTGAAAGATGTCAAGATGACTGTTTTGAATATCCCTGGTCTGGCGTCTGTAATGGGGACACTCCCGCAACTTTTCTAGATATCCAGCTTAAATACCAACATCAGCCACGGGAAAGCAGCTTGCTTCTAGGCAGCCCTTTGTCTCCCATGACTGTGGCCTCTTGTAGGCAGCAGCACGTAACCTCAGCAGAGGCCCAGGATGAGGTGGGGCGGGCTTTGCCCTGTGTGCCCCTGGCTGAGTAGCCCTCCCAGCTCTCTGTGTCTGCACTTGCCCAATACTGTGATGTATAAAAAGAAGTCCACGGTGAGCATATTCATTTAACAAATGCTGAGTGCCTACTGTGTGCCAGTCACTTTTTGAAGCACAAGGGATGCAAGAATGATCAAAAGAGACAAAAAATATGCCTCCCCTTGGGAGCTCACATGCTAGTGAACAGCTTCATAATTAGTGGTATGTCCCGATAGTTGTACTTGGTAATAAACACCCAGGGCCTTCATGATGGTGCTGTTTTTTTCCCTGGAACTCTGTGTTAGGTTTTGCCTTGGATGTTATATCAGTCAGCTCTCTGTTACTATAACAATTACCTGAAATAATCAACCTATAAATAGAAGGGGTTTATTTTGCCTTATTTTTGGAGGTTCCATTTCATAATCAGTTGGGCCCATCACTTTGGGGTCTGTGGTAAAGCAGCACACCATGGCAGGAGTGTGTGACAGAGCCAAACCGCTCACCTCATAACCAGGAGGCAGGAGAAGACTGGGAAGAGCAGGGTGCCCCGGGGCTCTTTTCTCAAAGGAAGTTCTTTGAAACAAATTTGCATTTTTTTTCCTCTGGGCCTGTGATGATGGGTGGGATGAGATACTCTTGAAGCATCCTTTCTATTGTTCCCATGGAAAGTATTTAGCTTCTTTCTCTAGGTGCTAACTATCGCACCCTCCTTGGCCCAAACTTTATATGCGGTCCTTTTCTGGCCAAAATGCAATTTTTTCAAAATTTTCCTCTCTGCTCCATTTGGCTTTCGATTCTCATTGTAAATTTGGCCAATGCTGTAGCCTGTATGCTTTGTTGGCCTTGATGTTTCCACTGCCAGATAAGCTAGTTCATTACCTTTGAGCTTGGTATCCCACAAAGTCTCAGGGCACAGACAAAAATGCAGTCAAATTCTTTGCCATGGGTATTAACAAGGCTGACCTCTAGTTTATTTTTCAATAATAAATTGAGCTCACATTTCCATCTGAAGCCCCATCAGCATAGGCTTACTGTTTCATTTTTATCAGCATTCTAGGCTTTCTCTAGCCTATCCCTCCAAATTTTTCCAAACTCCTGCAAACCAGTTATAAGACTTCTCTATACTAAGTATATAGTAACAACAGAGTGCTTCACTTCCTGTACCAATTTTCTGTGTTAGCTTTCTGTTACTTTAACAAATACCTGATCAACTAATAAAAAGTTTATTTTGCCTTACAGTTTGGAGATTCTAGACTGTGATCAATTGGCCCAGTTACTTTTGGGCCTGTGGAGAGGTAGCACGTTGTGGCAGGAGCATGTGTTGGAGCAGAACCACCAACTCATGACCAGGAGGCAAAAGAAGGCTGTTTCAGCCAACATTCTCACTGCTGTAATCCAAAACAACTGACCACATAACTTAGAGGAAGGAAGATTTATTTGCTCACAGTTTTTAGAGATTTCAGGGTTCAGTCCATGTGAGGCCAGGTCTGCAGAACTCAGGGCATGGCAGCAGGAAGCAGAGAGAGAAAGCATGCAAGCAAGACTCTGCTCTCACACCATGGAGGCTGGAAGCAAGAGAGAGAGCAGGGGGCAGAGGAAGGACCTTATATAATCCCAAGGCCACATGCCCAGAGACCCCTCCTTGGCAACCAAGCTCCCACCTCCAGCATGGCTGCTCCGTGTCCGTGAGGGCTAGGGGGACATTCTAAATACAAACCATTACAAAGATGAAGGGACTGAGGTCTCACAGTTCTCCTCCAAGGACCTAAGGACCTCCCACTAGGTACGATTTCTTAAAGACTTCACAACCTCCTAATAGTGCCACCCTGGGGACCAGGCCTTTAACACATGAGCCATTAGGGGACATTTATCCAAACCATAGCATATATCTTTGGGTAAGATTAGTGGGGAAGTGTTACAGTTTGGATATGAAATGTCCCCCAAAGACTCATGTGTTGAAGGTTTGGTCTTCAGTGCACAGTGTTCAGAGTGGGGCTTTTAGGAAATGGTTGGATCATGAGGACTCCAGCTTCATCAGTGGATTAATCCATTTGATGGATTCATAATATGAAGGGACTGTGGGAAGGTGGTGGAAACTGTACCACCCCACCCTCCATCTCTCTGCTTCCTGGATGCTATGAGCAGAGCAGCTTTCCTCCGCCATGCCCTTCCCCTGTGATGTTCCGCCTCACCTCAGGCCCAAAGCAATGGAGCCAGCCGACCATGACTGAAACCTCGGAGTCAAACTCACTCTTCCCTCTGCTCAGTTGTTTTTTCAGGTATTTATCCCAGTGGTGAAAGCTGGCTAACTCAGGAAACAGCCAGAGTACATTATGGATAGTCATTCTCACTCTAAGTGTGGTCCTTAGGTCTGCATCCCAAGACAGGCACGAGTACACAAATACAGAAACACACTCAGACATCTGCACATGTGTGTAGCCACGCCCACACATTTACACACACCTGTGCACACAAAGGCCCGGGCAGATAGCAGCGTGCGACTTAGCAGTGGCTATGTGAATACTGGGGCTATGGATCCGGTTTCATTTTCTTCTGTGTACTTCTGGTAATGCCCAAATTTCCCCTCATCATGTGCACATATTTCAATAGAAAGCTTTTTAAAAAGCTATGTTCATATGTTTGTGCATGTTTTTCTCTGTATGTATATATTTCACAGTTTACATTTAAAATATTTTTTGGTAAAAACCATACATGCATGTAATTTTTAAATAACAGAATAAAGTATTATAGAATCAAAACTGGGAAGAAAAACTTTCCTCCTCCCCAGTCCTTATTACCAGTCTACCATCTTCTCTTTCAAGACACAACCATAAGTTGTCTCATTTCTTCTGTATTTTCCTGAATTATTCTATGCCTATACCAACATAAGTGTCCCCATGTTTTCTTTGCATAGATAATGTACTCTGCACATCCTTTGCTGCACAACTTTTTGAAATTCCATGATGTCTTAGAGGTTGTTCCTACTCATGATGGCTGCATAGTGTTCTATTGTGTGAATGTGTTTTAATTTATTCAGTCTGCCTCCTCTAGTTTAGGTTTTTACTGGTTACTACTTTGAAGCTATGATGCTATAGTGAATGCTCTCGAATATCTCTATCTATAATCTATGTATCATCTGTCTATCTAGTGAACTCTTAAAGACAGGATTGCTGAGTCAAAAGATGCACATTCTAAGCATTGATAGAGATTACCAATTGCTCTCCAGAGAGGTTGTACTGTTTTGTAACCTGTCAGTATTTCTGAGAGTACCTTTTTCCCTATGCCCTTGCTAACATGTATATCAAGCTTTTTAATCTTTGTCAACCTGATGGTTGAAAAAGTATCTTGTATTTTCATTTCATTTAGATTTCTTTTCTCATAAATGAGATTGAAAATCAATCTCTCTTTTTCAGTGAACTGGTCCCCCCCTTTTTTGTGTGTGTGTTTGATACTGAGGATTGAACCCCGAGATGCTCTACCACTGAGCTACACTCCCAGCCCCCTTTTTTATTTTGAGGCAGGGTCTCACTGAGTTGTTTAGACTGGCCTTAAACTTGTGATCCTCCTATCCCAGCCTCCCAAGTACTGGGATCACAGGTGTGCACCACCACACTTGGCTTCAGTTTCCCATCTTTTAAATGAATTTTGAAAGTTTTTCTCATTGAAATTTAACAGCTCTTTATAAAGCAAGAATATCAGTCCTTTGGACCTTGTTTATGGTATTTCTTTCTTTCTTTTTTTTTTTTTTGGTACTGGAAATTGAACCCAGGGCCTTCATGCTAAGCACACATTCTACTAGTGACTAAACTCCCAGCTCTTTTTATGGATGATTTTTTTGTGTGTGTGTGGTACTGGGGATTGAACCCAGGAACATTCTACCTTTGAGCTACGTCCCCAGCCCTTTTTATTTTTTGTTTTGAAGCAGGGTCTTGCTAGGTTGTTGAGAGTCTTGCTACATTGCTGAGTCTGTCCTCAAACCTGTAAGCCTCCTGACTCAGCTTCCCAAGTACTGGGATTCAAGATGCGTACCTCCATGCCTGACTTATTCTTCTTTTTAATAAAGATAAGTTAAAATGGAAGCACACCATACATTCTGTTTTGTAGCTCGTTCCTTTTCCCTTACTATGTTACGAACATCTCTCCATATTGGTAACTATGGATTGTCGCCTTGTTGTTTAATTTTCCTGTTTGGATTCTCTGCACAGGATAGAATCCCTTGAATTCCTGGATGAAATGGAGCTTCTCGAGCAGCTCATGCAGCATTACTGCCTGTGCTGGGCAACCAAAGGAGGCCATGAACTCGGTACGCGATCTTGCCTGTGCTTTCACCCAGAAATGCAAAGTGTGGAGAGCATGCTGGAACCCCAGGCTCAGAGAGAGAGACCTGTGTCTACACAGCCATGAGCACATCCCGGGCTGTCACAGTTACATCTCGTGGGTTTTTATAGAAGAGCAATCTGGAGACCTGTTTAAATAAGCCACAAATCCCAAACCAACCCACCCTAGACAGGTCTGCTGTGGAATTTCTGCAGTTAGAAGGTTAAAAACCTCAAGGGTTTAAAGTGATAATCTTAGTAAAAGTACCCAGTGTTTGTCTTTTCATCTGCTTGTTAACCAGGTTTACTAGGTGTTAAGCCTTCAAATCATTACCTCTCTCTAGCAAGCCCATGCAGGTGTGGGTTGAATTTCTCCCTCATCTCTGTGATTAAAGTGCGGTGCTCTGCCTGGCAGAGCGGGCCACGGGGAGCGAGCGCGGGTCCATGTCTGTGTCTTACTCTCTTGGTTTTGATCAGCCCTCCTCTACACCTGGCCCAGGCTGGTCTTGCTTCCCTGGTGGGTATTCCTGGAGTGGCTCTCTGGCCCCGTGGAGACCATATTAGACCGCAGGCCTGTGGAATAGCTGCCCTTCAGACTTCCTGCAGATGTGACCCTAATGACCTCTGACCCCAAAGACCTTGGCAGAGGCCAGGACTGTCCCTGGGGTGAACATTCCAGGATGGCATGAGACTGGTGATAATCAGCCTGCTTGGGTTTATCATTCTACTTAAGTGTTTATAAATGTACCCAGCTGGGCAGTTCAGCCCACGGGATCCTTTCAAATTTGTTTTTTTTAATTTAAAATAATTTATTGGTATATTTTTCTATTCTCCCACCAAATATAAAACAGTGTAGTTTGTTTAGAAACTTCTAAAAAGTATGGCAAAGAAAAGAGAATTCACTGCACTGTTACTCAGAGATAACCTCTGGTGACATTTTCTTTCCTTTTTTCTAGATATTGTCTTATTTTAACAGAGTCAAATTTATACATTTATGTAACTTTGACTTCTGATTTTTTTTCAACCTGATATGGTAATTAGCCAGGCATGGTGGCACACACCTGTAATCCCAGTACTTGGGAGGCTGAGACAGGAGGATCTCAGGTTCAAAGACAGCCTTAGCAACATTGCAAGACTCTCAGCAACCTAGCAAGACCCTATTTCAATACAACAACAAATAAGTAAACAAATAAATAAAAAGTCTGGGGGTGTAGCTCAGAGGTATAATGCCCCTGAGTTCAATCCCTAGTACCACCCCCCCAACACAATAATATGGTAACGTCAGCATTTCCCCCTTACTGTAAGAACTCTCAATGAGCATAATTTTAATGGCTTCATTAAATTTTATCACGTAACTGTGTCTGAATTTACTTACCTTTCCCATGCTTTTGGAAATGTAGGTTTCTAATACTTTTACGTTAACTCTAGTGCTTTTTCATTTATTATTTCTTTCTTTGCAGTGCTGGGGATGGAACACTGGGCCTTTCACATCGGCAAGTGCTCTGCCACTGAAGTGCACCCTCAGCCTAACTCTAGTTCTTACAAAGAAACAATACATTGAACATCCTAACGCAAGGGGCTTCTGTTGTCCCCACACTGCCTTGCAGTCCGGGGCTCTCAGTGTTTGTACGTGCGTGCGTGGTGGAACAGCACCTCTGCATTTGCTCAAAGTTCAGCAGTTCAAGGGTAGATCTTGGATGGTTACTGCAGAGAGCTCATAAATTGTTATAATGCTTTCTTAATTCCTTTTAAACCACCTATAAACAGAATCTTGCCCAACCAGCTGCTTCCTTGTGAAGTCTCACTTCACGTATCAGGAGAGCGGAGCTGTGGTGGTGAGACGTGCTGGAGCCACGGCAGCGTCGCACTCTCCCAGCGCTGCACTCTCCCAGCGCTGCCTGTTTCTCTGAACAGTGTCTGTGTCTCCTCCCCTCAGGTCTGAAGGAGATAACTTGTTAGCCTGTTGAAGGCTCCTGCTGAGCCAGAAGCCGGAGCCTCCAGCCTTCTTGGAGATGCATGGAGCTTCCTGAGTGACAGGAGCCTCCTCTGCTGGTCTCGTCCCACGCTCTGAGAAGCCTTGGTTGTGAAGGTGGTCACACCAGTTCCTGTTCCTGTTGACTTATCGTTGTTTAAATAAATTTCACTTGCCAATCGCCTGTGTGTTGGGCCTCTGCTGATTGTCTGATGCCATCCTGTGCTCCACAGGGTGGACCAGGGTTCACACCTATGTCAGCTAAAGCCAAGACTCCTGAACCCTACACTCACCTCTGCTTGCTCCCTGTCAGTCAGTCAGTTCACGACCTTGAATCCGAGAGTTCTTTATTCTAGCACCTCACCTGCCCGCATCTTGACCCTTGGCCTGCTCCAGATGTGGGAGCTCTGCCCTAGCTCCTGTCTGCCCATGCCAGGCCAGTCTGCTCAGTGCAATTCATCCTGGTTATCGTGCACATTGAATGGCCCCTAAAATGTCCACATCCCGATCCCTGGAACCTGTGAGTACGCTTCCTTCTGCAGCAGAGTGGACTTTACCAGTGTGATTGAGGTCAGGGTCTTGACATGAGTTTGTCCTGAGTTCTCTGAGAGGGCCCGATGCAATCCCAACCCACGTGAGAGGGTCAAAGGAGATGTCAGAGTCAGACAGAAGCAGAGGTCATGGAGTGGTGTGCCTCGAAGATGGAGGAAGGCGCCAGATGACAAAGCATATAGGCAGCTTCTAGAAGCGAAAAAGGGTGAGAAAGCAGATTCTCTCCTCAGAGCCTCTAGCGGGAACCAGCCCTGCTTAGAACTTGGCCTTAGCCTAGAGAAACTGGCTGCAGATTTCTGACTCCAGAACTATGAGAGAATAAATCTGTGGTGCTTTTACGTCACTAAGTTTGTGGTAGTTTGTTACAGCAGCAATCAGAACCTAATACACGTGTAATGCTGAGTAGGAGGCCCCAGAGTGAAAACCCCACAGTTGAGAAACCTATGGCCTGTCTACACCTGAGGAGCTACTGAGTTATAGGGCGGGGGTTGTGATCTTGAACCTGAACACGCAGGAAGAGGGGTGGGGAAGCCCCAGCACACCTCACCATTTGGAATCCTCTGCTCAGCGTTCGCCGGAGTTGGGCTGCACACCCCTAGGGTGCGTGTGTGGATGGGAGGTGGTGCCCTGATATAGCCTGAATAAAAGTGAATCACCAAGTCAAAACACTTTCTTTTTTGGTTACCGTTCATATCTCAGTTTAAGGAGCAGATCTTGGGGTAGTAGTGATGTGTCTCCAACATTTCTGTATAATATTCATCCAATGTTTTTGAAACCTTGGGACCATTAGTGGGTGGTGAGTCAATTTAGTGCTTTAAGTCCATTCGTTAAAAAAGATCTGGAAGCCTAGTGCAGTGGCACATGCCTCTAATCCTAGTCCTTGGGAGGCTGAGACAGGAGGAGCACAGGTTCAAGGCCAGCCTCAGCAACTTAGTGAGACCCTGTTTCCAGTTAAAAAGAGGACTGGGGGTATAGCTTGGAGGTAGAATGCCTCTGGGTTCAATCCCCAACACCAAAAAAAAAAAAAAGATACAAAGTAGAATAATAAAATCCTAGCACATTACATGTAGTAAAGGTAAGGGTTGTTTTTTGAAACTTTCTTCATTTTCTTGTATGTGTTAATGTACTTTGTGAGCAGGAAAAATGATGCTTTGTTTTTGTTCTTTTGCCGTAAGTCAGAGTATTATAGCACTTCACCAACTGAGGATAGCAACAGTATCTAGCTAAAAAAAAAAAAAAAATTAAAAGCCGGGCGTGGTGACACACGCTTGTAATCCCAGTACTTTGGGAGGCGGAGACCGGAGGATCCGGGTTCGCGGCCAGCCTCAGCTCTCTCCCTCTCTCTCTCTTTCCCTCTCCCTCTCTCTCTCTCTCTCTCACTCTCTCTCTCTCTCTCTCTCTCTCTCTCTCAGTGAGGCCCTCCGCAACTTTGTGAGACCTGATTTCAAAATAAAGCATAAAAAATAGGGCCGGGGGTGTAGCACGGAGGTAGAATGCCCCTGGGTTCAATCCCCGGTACCGCAAAAAAAAAAAAAAAAATTAAAACCTTACATTGCATTAATTATATTTCTTGGTTGCCTTTGTATTTGTTTTTATGGGTTATTGTCTTGTTCAGGGGAAATGATACTCCATTACAATTGATGGCTAACTTATAAAATAGCCTTCAAAATTCCATCAATTTAGCTGGGTGTGGTGGCGCACGCCTGTAATTCTAGTACTTAGGAGGCTGGAACAGGAGGATTGCAGGTTCAAGGCCAGTCTCAGCAATTTAGTGAGGCCCTTCACAACTTAGTGAGACCCTGTTTCAAAATAAAAGAATAAAATAGGGCTGGGGGTATATGTAGCGCAGTAGAATGCCCCTGGGTTCCATCCCTGGTACCAAAAAATAACCCCATCAATTTGAGTTTGGGATATAGCTCAGTGGTAGAACACTTGCCTAGAAAGCTAAGGCCCTGGGTTCAATCCCCAACATTACAAAACCAAAACAAAACCCATCAATTTGTTTTTTAAATGAGTCCATTTAAAGATGATTATTAAGAAAACAACAGTAGCCGGGCGTGGTGGCACACTGTTGTAATCCCAGTACTTGGGAGGCTGAGACAGGAGGATCCGGGTTCGTGGCCAGTCTCAGCTACTTAGGCCCTCCGCAACTTAGTGAGACCCTGTTTCAAAATAAAAATAAAACAGGGCTGGGGGTGAAGCTCATAGGTAGGCCCTGGGTTCAATCTCTAGTACTACACACACACACACAAAAAAAAAAAAGAAAAATGAGACAAAAAAAGAGAGAAAACAACAATAGAGGCATCAAAAGGGTGTTGAGAAAAATCCCGACAGTGCTGCATTTGGAAATACTGAGGTTGAGGAGCATCACTCCTCATTAAGTGATGGGTGTCATGGCCAGAGGGTCTGGCCACGGTTTGACTTCACGTGCTCTTCTCTGCCAAACCTCACAACTGGGACATGGACCCCAAGGTATGCTTAACAGTTCAAACTGGAACTTGGAACTCTTTCTCTGTGAGTTATTGCCACCCACGGCCTCTTGTTTCCCACCCACTCCTCTACACCCCCTAGTAACGTGTACACACAATTTCATGGAACCTACTCTTTGGAACATCATCTGTGATGTTGAAACCACCACATCCGGTGACCCTTTCTCATTCCTTCGCTGCCTCAACTCAGTGATAGGTGACAAGGGCCACCATCTCTCTCCTGGAGATTTTCTGGCAGACCCTTCCCGTGGTTCGTAGATCCCCTCCTGCCTTTACCTGCCGTGTCCTCCTCTCCATCCAGCGCTGCTTCCTGTCACCTCCAGACCAGGTCTTCATGGATCACTATAGACTTTTTTTCTTATCTTTTCGATTTTTTTCTTTTTTATTGCGGTAAAATACACACAACAAAATTTACCATTTTAAAGTCCACACTTAAGTGGCATTTTTTGTGCAACCATCCTCACCATTCATCTCCAGAAATTTTTCATTTCTCCAAACTGAAACTCTGCCCCCATTCAACACTTAGGTTTTGTCTATGGTGTTAGGTAAGGACCCAATGGCATTCTTTTTGCCTGGGAATATCCAGTTTTCTCAACACCGTTTGTTGAAGAGACTGTCCTTTCCTCATTGGGGAGTCTTGGTCTCCTTGTTAAAAATGATTTGACCATATATGCAAGCGTTTCTCTCTCTAGGTTGTCTATTCTAGTCCATTGGTCTATTTGTCTTTATGCCAGGCCAAACTTAACTACTGTACCTGTGTGGTAAGTTTTGAAATCAGAGTGTGAGTTCTCCAACTCAATTTTCCTTTTATAAGATTGTTCTGGCTACTCAAGGTCCCTCGAGATTCTATATGAATTTTACAAATGTGAATAACAATAACCAGGTATAT
>PVJS01026497.1:0-26960 GCA_004027185.1 Glis glis
GGGATTGAACCCAGGGGCGTTCTACCTCCGAGCTACACCCCCGGCCCTATTTTTTTTCCTTTATTTTGAAACCGGGTCTCACGAAGTTGCAGAGTACCTCACTAAGTAGCTGAGGCTGGCTGCAAACCCAGATCCTCCCCCTGAACCCGGATCCTCAGGTCTCCGCCTCCCAAGTACTGGGATTACAAGCGTGTGCCACCATGCCCGGCTTATCATGGCCTTCTCTTAAGCTGAACCCCTACTTTCCTAAATAAATCTCTTAATTCCCCTAAAAAAAAAGAATAGGAATGAAGTCACCATATGACCTCCCTATACCACTTCTCAGTATTAATCCAAAAAGAAGCCAGCATACTATCATACTATAGTGATACCCGCATGGCCACGTTTATAGCAGCACAAATCACAATAGCCAAGTTATTGTGACTTAGGAACCAGCCTAAGTTTTCATCAATGGATACATGGATAAAGAAAATGTGGTATATATACACAATGGAGTTTCATTCAGCCATAGAGAAGAACAAAATTACTATGTCATTTGCAGTAGATGGATGGAATTTGAGAACATTATGTTAAGTGAAACAAGTGTGAATTAGAAAGAAAAGGGTAGCTGGGCATGGTGGTGCACTCCTGTAATCCCAGCACTTGAGAGGCTGAAACAGGAGGATCGTAGGTTCGAGGACAGCCTCAGCAAGTAGTGAGACTCTCATCAACCTAATGAGACCCTGTTTCCAAGTAAAAAAATAGGACTGAGAGGTGTAACTTAGAGGTAGAATGCCCCTGGGTTCAATCCCCACTCTTGATTGTGGAAGCTAGAGAAAAAAAAGGAAAAGGAGGATGGGAGGCCCTCATGAAGACAGAAGGGAAACTACTAAAGTAGAGGAAGGGGACCAGGAAGAGTGAGGAGGAGAGGGGAAGTTCTGGGGGATGAAACTGACCAAATTATATTATGTGCATGTATGAATATGTCATTATGAATTCCACTGTTATGTACAATTATAATGCACCAATTAAAAATTTTAAGATGTATTTGGGAAAAAAAGCCAGAGTTCTAAGAAAATTCACTGCAGATTCATGCATTACAAAATGATATAATCTTCCTGCACACCTGGATTTCCTAGGAGGACATCAACAACTGACCCCATGTTGTTTTCCACAATCTGAGAGTTTTGCACTGTGGAAGCCTAATGAGAAAAAGAAAAAAACTTTAAGTCCTTAAGCCAAAGTCACATCTTTGGAAAAGGTCGTGTCGATTTCACCATCATGTTGGAAAAGTTATTGTAGTTTTTGCACGTGTGACTCTTCATGTGATCAAGACTTATTTAAAGATATTTATAGAATCTGAAGATGATAGTGTTAAACAAAAAAACTGACATTAAAAAATCCTTTTTGTGTGTGTGTGTGTGTAAGTGTGTGTGTGTGTGTGCGGTGTTGGGTAGTGATCCCAGGTACATATTACCTCTGAGCTATACTCCCAGCCCTATTTTATTTTTTTAGAAACCTGCAATCCTGTCTCAGCCTCCCAAGTACTGGGATTACATTACAGGTGTGCATCACCATGCCTGATGGCATTAAAAATCTTTTTTTTTTTTTTTTTGGTATTGGGGATTGAACCTAGAAGCATTCTACCTCCAAGATACACTCCCAGCCCTTTTTATTTTTTATTTTGAAACAAGGTTTTGCTAGGTTGCTGAGAATCTTTACTACATTGCTGAGGTTGACCTAGAACCCGCAGTCCTCCTGTCTCAGCATCCCAAGTTTTAAATCAATATAGAAGTAACTCATCACATGCATATCTTAAATTATCAACTCTTGACCTATCTTGTTTCATCTATGTCTCTACCCACTACCCTACTCCTACATTATTTTGAAGCAAATCTCAGCCATAATACTATATAATTCTCAATATTTTAGTGCCATGACTGAAAAAATGAAAAGAAACTAACAATATGAGTTTTATTACCACAACTGAAAGTTTGACAAACATTCCTTAAGGCCATCAACTATTCATTGTTCACATTTCCAAGCATTTCTTAAATATCATAATTTATAAAATACCTAAATAACTACCATTAATTTTTGCAACGTAAAAGTGAGTTAAACACTGAAGGAAGACATTGTTAATTTCTTGCTCCTACTGTTGCAGTGCCTCGATATGCTGGAATGCCTGGGCGTCCCCTGGGTGCAGGCTGCGGGGGAGGCCGAGGCCATGTGTGCCCACCTCAATGCCAGGGGCCTGGTGGACGGCTGCCTCACCAACGACGGCGACGCCTTCCTCTATGGGGCCCAGACGGTCTACAGGAATTTCACTATGAATACAAAGGTATTCTTTGTGTGTGTGTGCTTGTGTGTCTGTGTGTCTGTGTCTGTTTACAAATTGTCTTTTATAAAGAGCTGATTAAATGAAATAATACTATAATGCCATAATGCCTGACAATAGAATTTGCTGAATGTTTACTATTGCTGTACATTTCAAAAAGCTAGAAAGGATTTTGAGAGTTTTTGCCATAAATAAATGATAAATGACAAAATATGATTGACTTGATTTAAACATTATACATTGTATACATGTGTTGATACATTAAATGGTACCCCATGAAATATGTATAATTTTTGTTTTTATGTATTAATTAGAAGATAAATTATTTTTTTAATTCACTGCTACATCATTTTCTTTAAAATGTGGATTTCTTTACTGAAGCCTGGATTTATTTCACATGGTTTAATTCTAAATCAGTTTCAATAAAATGCAACAAAATTATACATGGAATGTATTGTTTTGACTCAGATTTCTAGTTTTAATACTTCATCCTCAAAACACTTCCACATATACAAAGAGAGATATAGAAGGCAGGATGTTCATTATAGCATTGTTAATAATTACAGAAATTTAACCAACAATGCAAATGTTCATTGACAAAGGAATAGTTAAGTACTTTACAGTCATGGTTCTCAGGAGGGAATACCGCCAGTGGACATTTTGGTTGAAACAATTCAAAGTTGGTCAAGGGAGCCTATAAAGGCCAGGCAAGCTAAACCCACTGCCGGACGATCCTGTTATCTCTCCCTACATGCTACTAGTGTCCCCATTTAGAAATACTGCCCTAGAGTCCCTATCAAGTCATTTATAAAGATATATACTATTGACATAAAAGATACCCAAGCATATTATTGGGGGAAGGTGGTATAAAGTAGTATTTTTATATAATTCTACTTTTACATAAAATATAGTTTATAAATACTGGTTTATATGTATTAAAATATTTTTGGAAGAATATGCACCAAGCTACTAATAAAAATTAACTTTAGACAGTACAGTTACAGGGAATGTTTATTTTGTATAAAATATATTATACATCATACCCTTTAATACACCAAAAAGCAATAAAAGGAAAGAACTGTCCATGGCTTATTTTTTAAGCCATGTTGTAAGTTATGGCTTTATTTACATCTAGTGAAATGTCAGATTCTGTGACGATTCTGGTGATGAGGATAATTTGCCTATTTAAATTTTTAGTAATAAACATTTGAAGATCACGTTGACAAATTACTGTTGTATGTGTAAGCTCTTACTAAACCTTTCTTTAGGACCCACACGTTGATTGTTACACAATGTCATCTATCAAGAACACACTAGGTCTGGATAGAGATGCTCTGGTTGGACTAGCAATACTTCTTGGCTGCGACTATCTTCCAAAGGCAAGCTGAAGTTATACTTATCCATAGTGTGTGTTTTTGGTAGTTTACATGCTGTATGACATGAATATAATGAAGTTATATTGTAAAGAAGCTAATTGAAAATATAATTTTAGGTATAAGCCATTTAGTAACTAATGTAACCATCATTTCAGGTGGTATTAAAAAGCTGACTGAATGTTAGGAATAAGAATAGAATAATAAGTAGCACCACAACTTGAATCTTAGTTAAACCACAACTCTAAATGGAAAGATTTTTATTCAAGTTTGACTACCCTTGTGGAGGAACATAGAAATTGTTATTTTAATGTATTACGCCAATGCTAGTATCTATTATTATTTTGTCTATTTTTTAGTTTTCAATATCCATGTAGCTTTCCAGTTGTGCACATGCTCAAAATTATTATTATTACTATTGTTGCTATGCAACATGATTATTGAAGCAAGCCATTCATACTTCCATTCCTCAGCATTCTATTGGGTTTTGTTCATGAAAACATTTTATTCATGTCTTACAATTTATAAATAGTACTCTATAGCACATAAGTATAACAGGGTGAGTGATAAATTAAGAATCATAAAGATAACCCTATTTTCTTAAATACTATGTATAAAATAAAAATGACTGGTACTGTAGGTCTTACTGTGTATTACCATCATTACGCCCCTACTGGTCATTTTTATGTCCTTAAAAATCCCTCATAATACTTCTGTTTCCAAGAGAAGTACAAAGAAGAATGACATATGATTTTTTCACTTGTACTTAAGAGGAAAAACTAGCAGCATAATGAAATTATTAACTCTAATTTCTAACTTACATCTTCAGTGGCCATGTATAAAAATCAGTGAACTGTTTTTTAAACTCGTAAGAAAAGAAAGCAAGAGGAAAGAAACCTTTAAATACCACAAATCATTGTTTTATTGTAATTCTCCTGAAATAAAAAATCCCTGCTTCCCAAACGTAATGATACATTAATTGAAACTTAAAGCCCAATGTTCAATTTAAGAAATTTACTAATTTGAACTTACAGAAACCAAGTTTAGTTACAGTGGTATTTACTTTATGCATTAAGCCTTAGGTATTTTGACTTTTTATTTCCTTTGTAGACAAAGTTGCTATCTCTTTAAGTTGTTCTTAAAGATTTTTAAACCTATGTATTGCCATGATGTGCCTTCAAACTATTTGACATGTACCTAATGCTAATACAAGAAGGGTGATATTCAAAATATCTAACAACTTGTGTGCCAAAAGTACAGGCTGTATAGATGGAACCAACCTCAGGACTAGCTTTTTAGTAGCCGGATCCTGTGCATAGGAGGGCGGGGAGCATTCACCTTACAGGGGCAGGCAGGCACCCAGGGTGCTTGGGCAGTAGCTATTTACTAATCAGTTTGGAACTATCTTAATACTGGTATTCTTAGTGCATAATGGCTAAATAGCTGCCCTGCTTACAAGAACATCAAGAGTTAACTTAGAAATCTTTCTTGGTTATTGATTTCTGGATCTTTAAATAGTAAATGTTCACATAGTTACATGAACTTAATTTTTCCAATTACAAATATAATGTAAAGTTAGGACAGATTAAAAATACTACCAAAATAAGTAATCTAGTAAGTGAAAGCCCTCTAAAATTATGTCACTTTCTCTTCTAAAACACTGTTAGTGGTATGGTATATAACCTTCTAAATTTTTTTCTTTACATAGACTAACAATGTAATGTTACTTAATTAACAAATGTACATCAGACCATACACTATTGTGCAATTTCATTTTATACATAATAATATATCTTGCATGCTTTTTCCGTCATTACTCAGATACTTCTTTCAACTGCACAGTCTTTCATTGAATGAAGGTACTATACTTTACTTAACCATTTCCTAGTTATTAACATTGGAATTTTTCTCCACTTTCTGAAAGGGAGTTCCTGGAGTTGGAAAAGAGCAAGCATTAAAACTTATACAGATTTTGAAAGGTCAAAGTTTACTCCAGAGGTAATTAAAATTACTTTTTCTTGTGACATTGGACTTTTATTCTTGTTGAACGTCGTGATAGTATTACAAAAAGGGTTATACCTTTCAAAAAAGGGTCTTTGTATTTTTAAATTGCTCTGTTTTCACTTTCAATAATTTATTTTTACTTATTCTGAAACTTTCCAAAGGAAGAATAAGGATATATGTTCTAAGCCATACTGTATTTTTTAAAAATATATTAATATAAGCCTAGCGTGGTGGCGCATGCTTGTAATCCCAGTACTTGGGAGGCTGAGACAGGAGGATTGCAGGTTCCCAGCCAGCCTCAGCTACTTAGTGAGGCCCTTTGCAATTTAGCGAGACTCTGTTTCAAAATAAAGAATAAAAAATCGAGCTGGGGTGTAGCTCAGAGGTAGAATGCCCCTGGGTCCAATCCCCAGTACCGGAAAAAACATACACACACACACACGTGTGTGTGTGTATACATATATATATATATATATATATATATATATTATATCACACTAAACAATACCATGTCAAGTGCATTTATTTATAACCATGAGATTTTGCTACAGCCTATTTAAAATAAGATAAACATAATACTATAGTAAAAATAAGCATACCACTAAGTAAAGATAAACATAACATTAAAATTAACATTTAATATTTGACCACTGTATTAACTTTCTGTAAATGAAATATATGTGGCATGTTACAGATATTTAATAACAAGCTACACTATCACAATTTTTACTTGCCTGCTCTTTGTTCTCTGGCTATGTGTTTAGTAATATATCAGTTTTAATTAATTTGGTCTCTGCAATTTGAGGATTCAAGATACAGATTATACTGAAGCTTACATACTATGCTATTTACTTTCTTACAAACACATGAATTATACGTACTTGATGAAAGCAATAGTTTATAATAATTCATATTAATGACGAGATATAGAATAAATAAGAAAGAAAGGAATCAGGACACTGGGAGACAACATAGTCTTGCCCCTCGATAGATGTGAGTGCCTGAAAAGAAATGCTAAGTTGTAGAAATGAAAGATAATTTCAAATCACTGTACTCTTTCCTGTGATGCTTCTTTTAGCTATAAAACTATTGATAGATCTAAGACTTCAGTAAACCCATTATTGACATCAGTGATTACTGTGCCAAAGCAGGAAAGAAAAGTTTACTTTGGCATAGAGGTGAGTGAGGGAACCATTGGGAATTGTGTAGAGTATATAAAGACGAAAGGCAAGAAAAGATGGTACTGTATTAGCTAACTAACTCCAAGCCATTCTTATTAAAAGTTTCAACAAATATATATTTTGGCAGTGTTTAATTAGTGTCTTAACACTTGAAAATAATGAAGTCACATTTGTTTATAAGTAGCCATTATTCTCGTTTTTATTAGCTTAGGCTGATTTTTCCTAATTAACTTTAAAAAATTAAATTTTAATTTCTTTATAATTATTTATCCAGAAGTGATTAATGCTAATTTTTGGCAAGCTTATACTTGGTCTTCATAGTAAATGAGTCAGAACTTCTAACAGCTAAATAACAACTCCTAAGTACCAGATATTACCCAGTGAACTAAAGAGATAATTTAGATTTTTATTAAAACTTTAATTTCTGTAAGTAGAGAGACATAATTCAGGATACTTAATGTTTTATGATTAATACCTGCTTTGGGTGGTTTATGTCAATCTGAAACTTTAGCCAAAAATGAAATTTACCTTTATTTGTTGAAAATTTTATCAGTAGAGCCAGGCGTGGTGGCGCACACCTGTAATCCCAATACTCGGGAGGCTGAGACAGGAGGATCCTAAGTTCTAGACCAGCCTCAGCAACTTAGCGAGACCTTGTTTCAATGTAAAAAAATAAAAAGGCCTGGGAATGAAGCCTGGAGGTAGAATGTCCCTGGGTTCAATCCCCAGTACAGAAAAAAAAAAAAAAACTTAGCAGTAATATACATTGTTTTAAAGATCTTTTATTAAAAAAGTAATGTTTTGCTATTTACATATAAGATTAAGAAAGATCATTTCAAATGTTCAGGATTTTTAAAGCAGTTTTTGTCCAAAAGCCTAATGTTTTATATATTACTCTTTGGTCTTATTTCTGATATAGGAAAAACAGTCATGTATGCAGTTCTGTTTGTTTTATACTCTGCATAGAGATCAAAGACATATTCAAATCATTCTCCCTAAGTATTGCTGTGTAACAAGCTTCTCTCAAAGAAATACTGAGTGAATATGTAATTAGATATTCATTTTTATAGACATATAGATACATCCACGCTGACACTCTTCCCTTTTGCAATTCTACTATTCTTGGGGCCATATTTACAACTTGTGACCCAATTTTACCTACCACCAAAGGGAAAATAATTTGGCAGGTAAAAAGGACTAAAATAAACTGACATTTGAAAACACTGCATTTTGTGACCTTATGTTTTTTCTTTTTTCAAAACTATTTTCTATTAAAGGTTTAATCAGTGGAGTGAAAAATCTTGTTCCTCTGTTTCACAACCATTAGTAGCTAAAAAGGTGGTTCACTGCTCTGTGTGTTCCCATCCAGGTAAGGAGACCTAGGGAATCGCTACATGAATTTAGAGTCTGATAACTACATTTTTATTTCTATCCTCTTACTTTTTCATACCTTTATTAACCGCACTTTGGAGGTTTTTTGTCTTCCTCGATAGATTGGAAATGCCTTAGAGCCAGAAGTTGTGTTATATACACATAGTAAGCACTCTACTTGCTAAATGAAATAATGTGATATAAATTATATAGGATAAATGCAGTTTCAAACTGCCACTAAATTACTTGTTTTAAAATCATCATGTTTTCAATATATAAATCCGGTTTAAGAAAAAAATACATCAGAAGAAAATGGAACTGAAACCATTTTATTTTTGTAGCAATGACTTATATTTACATATTTAAATGATTCATCCTCTTCCTATAGTGTATTTTTACTCTCTGTAAAGATAGTGACTTAAAACTAATCTCTAAAGCATGAATCTTCATTAGCGTTGGTTAATCAAAAAAAAAGACATCACTGAGCATGTGCTGGGTCAGAAAGGCCTTGCACTCCCAAAGAGATGAGGGGATCATGTTAGCTCCTCTCCTAAAAGAAATTAAACTTTATCTATGTGACTTAATATGTTTTCATTAACATTGTTAAGTTATGAATGAAATCATAGAAGAAAATAAATGTTTGTATAAATAAGCTGCTATTCTATAGTTTTTTTCATAACCTTATAAATGACAGTTTTAGGTCATATAAAATACATGCTCTTCTCGAAATAATGTTGAAGGTAACCAAACTTCTTTGCAAGGAAACTAGGGCCCCATACCTGTACTGTAGTCATAATCTGTTCATGTTCCAAGCATAGTTTAAAAATAACTATACATGTAACTGAGAGCTAAATATTGGTAGAGGTAAGAACTGGTATATGCTTTTAATATGCTCATTAAGGAAACCATTTTGTTAATTATTCTATTAAATAAATGATCCTTTTTGGTAATAATTATATAATGCTTTTCTAACTACTATATAAATCAGAAAGCTTTTCATTATTATTATAAATGGCTAATTTAAAGTTGCAAATTAATAGAAATAGAATAAATATTTAAGTGTTATAGTAATGGCTCAAGATCTACTTCATTCTAAGAACTACTATGGTATGCATTATTCTTTTCAACCTAAATTTATTAAAACCTTTGTCTATGGTGGGCATAGTGCTGGCAGTATTAATTTTTGAAAGTTTAGATAAAGGGAAAAAATGTACATAGAAAGTAATTCTAAAAAGCAATGAAATTTTTACTTCTTTGTGTCTCCATAAAGGTTCATCTAAGGATCATGAACGTAATGGATGCAAATTTTGTAAAAGTGATAAATATTGTGAACCACACGATTATGAATACTGCTGTCCTTGTGAATGGCACCAAACAGAACATGATAGGCAACTGAATGGAGTAGAGAGCAATATTATGAAGTATGTTGTTTTTTTAAGAATTTTATATTTTTCTGGCATGACTTGTATACACATCTGTGATTTAAGTATTTCCACATAACCGTCCCCACATGTCCAAATGAATCATGTTTTGCATATCCTATCCTTGATTCTGTTGAAAAATCAGCTATCTCAGAAGAGAGTAGTTTAATTGTTATTCAAAGAGAAGCATGATGACTGCTGGAGATTCTGTATGTGGATATGTTATATTAAATGCGAGGAGATTGGGTAAGATTATTTCAGAGTCTGTCTAAAATTACATAATTGTGGTAATAATATGTATATAATTTATTTTCAGAAAAGCTTGCAGTTGTGAGGGATTCCCATTCCATGAGGTAATAACCAATAATTTTAACTGTGTGTTTATTTCACAACTTTTTAGGAATTTTGAAGTCCCAGTTCTTATTTTCTTTTTCTTTTTTTTTTCTGCTAGGTTATTCAAGAATTCCTTTCAAACAAGGATAAATTTATGAAGGTAATCAGGTACCAAAGACCTGATTTATTATTGTTTCAGGTATATAAAAATAAATCACTACTTTACAGTACAAAATTAGATACTAGAATGATGTTCACTTTCATTGGTTTCAAAATAGAGACAGCTATTGCCTGTCCATATAGTTATTTCAGCATTTATTTCTAGCCTTTACTCCTTTGTCAAGCAGTGGGTGTACTTTCCAGACGGTAAGACAAACCAAGATTATGCTATTTTTAGAAGATGTCTTAGTTACCGTATATAGACATATTGTATCCATCACTGTGTTTGTGGGGAAATGGGCTTATAACCAGAGAATGTCAGGATCAAATATATTACCATGGAGGGCAGTGTAGTTTATAAAAGCATTGAGATTTGAAATCAGTAACATAAATGTAAACTGAACAGTCATTTACTATGTGACCCTGGGTATGTACTATCTTCAAAGTAAAAGTAGCATTACTTATCTCATGAAGTAACCATGAGGATTCAATGAGATTATTGATATTAACCCCTAATACAATGGCTCGGGGCACAGATGTAGTTCAGTAAATTGTTACAACTTGCTGCTTACCCCTATTAATAACCACGTTAATGGCAGCCAACATTTATTAGCCACTTTAATTTTACTAATATATTTAACACATTACTTGTATTCTCACTTAACCTTCATAGTCTCGGAGCTGGGTTATATTGTCTTCACATTGTAGATGGAGTAACTGAGCCTAAGAGAGGTTAAGTAACTTAACCCCATTTAAACCAAGAACCATCACAGCTTCATCATTATCCAATACTTTCTCCTTAGGAGGTTTATTGTTCTTTCTGGGACTTAGTCTCAATACTATTTCCAATATTAATTCTAAAGGAAAAATAATATCACTTGAGAGTATTCTTTGTCTCCTGAGAATTTTTTAATCTTGTTTTATTTATATTACATTTACAGAGGTTTACCCTTGAAAAAATGGAATGGCCCAATCACTATGCATGTGAGAAATTATTGGTGCTCTTGACCCGTTACGACATGATAGAAAGAAAACTTGGTAGAAGGAACTCTAATCAACTACAGCCAATTCGGTAATATAACTTTGGGAATTGTGGTGAAGACTGTGTGTTTCTATTTGAATATTTTATGATCTAAAATATTCTTAGTATCTTTAATAGAGTTTTCCAAAGGTGGAAGAAAGACCTCCTGGAACATTAAAAGCATATTAAGGAGTTACACAGTCCAGACGACATAGTAAACTCATGCTTTTGATATACTTCCCTACTTATTACACAGTAATAATTGATTATAAAATGAAATAAATATAAAAAGAGATAGCCAGGCTTAACAAGACAACAATTTCAATGGCCCAGGAAGGAAACAAAGTAAATGGGAAACTGAAACTGGTTTTGCAGAGCTCTGAATTGGGAGCAGCAGCATCCAAGAGGTAAGTTCCTTTTGAGTAAAAGAAAGCAGGGCCCAAAGCGGCAAAACCTTGTGGAGTCGGACTTATTTCCTCAAACCCAGTAACTAGGCTAGAATACCTGTTTCTGTCATGTTAAAGGCTGGGGTCGGCAACCAAAACATGCACCACATGTTGTCTGAAACCCAGCAGCCAGGAAAATACTCAACAGGGATTGGAGTAGAAATGAGGACAAAGATCAAATATGAAAAAAATACAAGAAAAAAGCATAGTATATAAAGAATGTAATTGTTTACAGAATTAACAGTTGCATCATGAATTCTCTCCAGATTAGTTTCATAAAAGATATTAGTGATGGTTATTGATTTTTAATTTTTTTATTTGTTGACCCCTAAATGCTAGCAAGCTTAAGGAAATGGAGACATGTAGCTATAGGGGTGAAAAGGTAAAACAAAAGTGCGTAGAAATGATTTTAAATAAATGGATATAAAAAGTGAACTATTAACAATCTTAAAATAATTTAATAAGAAATTTAAGAAAAATGGTTTTTAATAAGGACTCCAGGCTTCTTTTTGATCAAAAAAAGTTAGGATATTGGAAGATAGTACTAATCAAGTCACACAGAAGGCAGCTTGAAGACTCTCATAAAAGATACTTAAGAGTAGTTTTAGCTTGAGAATAATTTGAGAGTTTCTACTCTTTCTAGAAGTGACTAGAAGGAGCCGGGTGTGGTGGCGCACGCTTGTAATCCCAGTACTTCGGGAGGCAGAGATCGGAGGATCCGGGTTCGCGGCCAGCCTCAGCTCTCTCTCTCTCTACTTAGTGAGGCCCTCCGCAACTTCGTGAGACCCGGTTTCAAAATAAAGTATAAAAATAGGGTCAGGAGTGTAGCGCAGAGGTAGAACGCCCCTGGGTTCAATCCCCGGTACCGCAAAAAAAAAAAAAAGAAGTGACTAGAAGGAAAGGTGGACAAGGAATTTTTTAAGAGATCGCATTTGAGAGTTTCCTAAAATTTAAGACAGACATTCTAAGATCAAATTATACTCAGCGTATGAGCACAATAAATAAAAATAAACCCAGCCTATTGTAGACATCAAACAAAAGGAAAATCTTTAAAAGTGCTAAACCATCAACAAATGTTGAAGCCATTGATGAAAGATTACTAGAGAAAAAGAATAATCATGTCAGGTATCACTCCGAAGATTAATTACAAAGGAACCCGGTACCTTCAGAGGGGGACATCAGCTTAATTAAATAAGTAATGACCAGTAATAGGCCAGTAGACTGACTGTGTGTTCCTCCTATTGTGGTAAACTGAGAAAGACACCACATCATCTATATAATATTTTCACCGAAATAAATATTCTAAGTCTAATGAGGAGAAAACAATCTAATGAATCTAAAGTGAGGAACATTCTGGAGAACTGCTGTTCTGGACTCATCAAAGATCTGGCTATCAAAAAATAATAAAAAGCTGGAACATTTTTCTGGATTAAAATATTAAAGAGACATAAAAATTTAAGCAGGGTTACTCTCTTTCGGGGACCCCTACACCCCTGTGGGGGAGGAACTGTTTTTGTCTTTTATCTTTCCTTGACTTAAAATAAACTTTCATATATCTGTTTAAAAATTTTTATGCAAAATACTGTGATCCTGTTTGGATTCTAGATTTTCTTTAAGCTCTAAAGGACTTTTTAAAATACAGTTGGAGAAATTTGAGTGTAGCTGCATATTAGATAATGGTATCGTATGAGTGTTAATTTCCTGAGCATGAGCGTAGTATTGTGGCTGTGGAGAAAGCTCTATATAAATAGTCTGCAGTTGTTAAGGGTGACATGTCCTGAGGTATGTGTACACTAACTTTCAAATGAAGGTAACCGATGCAGCGAAATGTTAAGACTGATGAATCTCAATGAAGGTGTCTGAGTATCATGTACTATTACAGCTTTTCTAAAGGTTTGAAAATTTTCAAAATAAAAAGAAGCTTAGAGGGAAATATCAAAGAAAAAATACAAAGGAATGACAATCTGATAGCACAGTTTCATAATAGTAATAAATGCCAGAAATGATGGAATATTTCAAAGTAATGAGTAAAAATAATTAGCAACCTAGAAATCATTAAAATGCTTTTCATAGGAAATGCATTTTCAGACATGAAGAGTAGATTTTTACCACTCATAGAACCTCATTAAAGGAACATAAAAGAGTCGGGTGTGGTGGCGCATGCCTGTAATCCCAGTACTTGGGAGGTGGAGACGGGAGGATCACAGGATGGAGGCCAACCTCAGCAATGTGGCAAGACTCTCAGCAACCTAGCGAGACCCTTTTTTTAAAAAAAAAATAAAAAGGGCTGAGGGTGTAGCTTGTTGGTAGAATGCCCTTGGGTTCAATCTCCAGTACCACTTTAAAAAAAGGCACATAAAAGGATATACTTTAAGAAAAAAAGTGAAGCCACAGGGAAGATGTGGATTATAAGAAACCAGTGGTCAACATAGAAATTGATGAAAACAAATTTGGCTAGTTTGAATTGAAAAAATTATGTATATAAATATTTGTTTAATGATTAATAGATGAAGATGATAAACATAAGCTCTCAAAGTATGCATTTAGTATTTCAAGTAGTCTTCAATGTTTAAATGCGCACTTTGAGAGTTTTAGTCTATCATCATCATCGTGTGTCAATACATATACGAGTAGACAAGAAACACAACCTCTGTCATCCAAACCAACAAAATTAAAACAGAACAATAAAACTATCAAACAAAAAGAATACAGGAAGGAGGAAGTAGCAAAGAAAAAGTTGATAATAGAAAAAACAAAATAAGGTTTATGAATGAGTCCATCTATATCAGTAATCACAATAAATATAAGTGGATTAAACTAATCTATTAAATTATAGATTGTAAGCCGGGCGTGGTGGCGCACACTTGTAATTCCAGTACTTTGGAAGGTGGAAACCGGAGGATCCGGGTTCGCGGCCAGCCTCAGCTCGCGCATGTGCGCGCGCACTCTCTCTCTCCCTCCCTGTCTCTCTCTCTCTCTCTCTCTCTCTCTCTCTCTCTCTCTCTCTCTTTCTCTCTCTCTCTCTCTCTCTCTTTCTCTCTCCCTGTCTCTCTCTCTTCTCTCTCTCTACCTAGTGAGGCCCTCCGCAACTTCGTGAGACCCGGTTTCAAAATAAAGTATAAAAAATAGGGCCGGGGGTGTAGTACGGAGGTAGAATGCCCCTGCGTTCAATCCCCGGTACCGCAAAAAAAAAAAAATTATAGATTGTATTCGATAAGTAAACAAAGTTCAACAGTACTGCATTTATAAGAAATATGTAGAATAATATTGTACCAAGTTTGAAAAGAAAGAGAATTAAGAGTGACTAGGCAAATACCAAATAATTTAACAACTTTAAAACAAAAAGACTTTAAAACAAAAGTCATTATGGAGAAGAGGAAGACTACACAGTAACAAAAGGAACAGTCTACTGAGAAAAAACTAACAATTATAAACCCTGTGTACCTAATGCAAAATTATTCTTTCAACCAGTCAAAGAAATAACGAGGCAGCAATTTCTTATAATATTTTAACTTGGAATAAAGATCAATAGAAATCAAATTATTGGGTCAACAAATTGAAAATTTCCACATAACTTCTGCAACTAAACTTCATTAGATGAATTTGTTTTTTAGAATCGTTAAGTCCCGAATCAGAAATGGAGTTCACTGCTTTGAAATAGAATGGGAAAAGCCTGGTAAGTATTCACTATAAGCAAAATGTTTCATTTCCAACATTTAGCCATGTATGTGCCTATTTATGTATATATATACACACACATATGTGAAAAGTAAAAAATAACATCATATGCATCATAGAATAATTTTTTAGTTGTGTTATTTTTTTGTGGTACTAAGTATTGAACCCAGTGGCATTCTACCACCATAGCAAAATCCCCAGTCCATTTTATTTTTTGTTTTGAGACAAATTCTCACTGAGTCGTCAAGGCTGACCTCAAACTTGCAATCCTTCTGCCTCAGCCTCCCAAGTTGCTGGGATTACAGGCATGCACCACCATGCCCAGCTACTTGTGTTATTTTAAACACACTTTGACTAATAATAAATATAATAAAACTGTTAGTGATTTTTATCTTAATGTTTTAATTTGACATTTCTTTTATAATGTTTTAAACAATAATACCGAAATAATTTTGGTTTATATTTCTTAAGAAAATTCTTCTACAAAGGGCCTAGTCATTGGATTTCATTAGCTGGTTCTAAAGCAGTTGAAGCTGCTGATACCTGGGATATTTTTCCTCTCCTTTATTCTGCTTAGTTTTCATGGGAATTTATAATTGTCAAATTACTCTTATTTTTACTAAACAGAGAAATACTGTGGGTTCTGAATTAACTCCTAAACTGGAGCCAGATAAAGCACATATCATTTGAAATGGAAAATGATCCCAAGTTCATTTCTGTTTGGCTTTGAAATTAGATTGTGTGATTATATTTCGACAAATAAGGGAGTAGATTTGTTCAATGGAAGTTTAAGCTATAGAAAACTTTGAAGAGTAAAATTAGAAAGAATTAGATAAACCATTCTAAGCAATAAGAAGAATGCAGAGGTTGAAGAATTTGGAAATTGTGTAGGAACAGTTCTACCAGGTAATATATTTTCATGATAGAAAATATTAACCCAGTTTGACAGTGCGTCTTCCCTGTCTGGAACTGAAGATCCGGTACCCACTTTTACTTATCCTAGGAACTGCCCCTAAAAAGAAAGAAATGTACCCAAGCTGATTTAGCTAAGAAACACTTACTTCCAACAAGGTGTGGTGGGGCACGCCTGTTATCCCAGTACTTGGGAGGCTGAGACAGGAGGATCGCAGGTTTAAGGCCAGCATCAGCAATTTAGCAAGATCCACAACAACTTAGGGAGACCCTGTTTAAAAAATAAAAAGGGCTGGGATTATAGTTTGGAGGTCGAATACCCCCTGGGATCAATCCCCAGTACCAAAAAAATTAAAAAAATCATTTATTACCTTTGTTTCTTCTTTAAGCTTACCAATATTTTCATTATATTTCATCTTTTTATATGGTTGTGCCTACATACAGAATAACACAGAAATCTAGTCTACTATTTATATATCATATTATAAATTTACATGTAAACATTGTCAGTTTCATTTGCCAGCTGCTTGTTAATCCACTAAGACTGGGAGTTTTCTTAAGAGATTAATAACTGACTGAGCTAGGGTGTACTCAGTGGTAGAGCACTTGCCTAACATATTTGAGGCTCTGGGTTCAATTCCCACCACTGCAAACAAACAAAAAAGAGAGAGAGAGAAATCGGTGACCTCTGAAACAGCAATCTGGAAAATACTTCTATATGTATACATATATTATGTTGTGGTACTGGGGAGCATTCTGCCTCTAGGCTATACCTCCAGCTCTTTTTGTTTTTTGTTTTTTAATTTTGAAACAGGGTCTCACTAAGTTGCTGGGGCTGGCTTTGAACTTGTGATCCTTCCTGTCTCAGCCTCTCAAGTACTGGGATTGCGGGCACAAGCCACCACACCCAGCTTGGAAAATGGTAATATTTTTTATGAATCTTTTTTTGGAGGGGCACTGGGGATTGAACCCAGGAGCATTCTACCTCCGAGCTACACCCCCAGCCCTATTTTTTATTCTTTATTTTGAAACAGGGTCTCACTATGTTGCGGAGGGTCTCACTAAGTAGCTGAGGCTGTCAGCAAACCTGGATCCTCCAGTCTCAGCCTCCCAAGTACTGGGATTACAAGCGTGCCCTGCCACACCCAACTTTGATGAATCTTTTACTTTTGTTCTCTTCAGACGCCATCACTAAAGAAAGTTGGTCTATTCCAGCCCTTAACCAGAATTTTAACACTTCCTAGACTAAATTAAAAGCAACCAACCTTATCTTAAAAAAGGGTTTATTTTTGTTTTATCTTGTGTTTTTGTTTTTGTTTGCAGTACTAGGGATTGAACCCAGGGCTTTGTTGCATGTACTAGATTAGCACTCTACTATAAAGCTACATCTCCAGCCCCCAAATTTTGTATTCTAAGCTGCTACCATCTCTGAAACAAGAGAATTTCAAGTTCTAATTTAAAAGGAGTCTTCTTCCAGCTCCTGCCAAGCAAAAGAAAATTCTGTACTAGTATCAGCAGACTATTAAAATACAGTTGTTGTAAAGATTTACAATGAATTACCTACCAATTTGTAGATGACTTAGTCTACCTGGTACACTTAGTTACCTGGAAAAATTGATTTTCAAAATCTGTAATTAGAGCTACTTTACTGTGTTTTTAATCTTTTAGAACATTATGCTATAGAAGATAAAGAAACCGGAGAATTGGATCTACTTACAATTGAAGAAGAATCATTGTTTGAGGCAGCCTATCCTGAGATTGTTGCTGTTTACCAAAAACAAAAGTTAGAAATGAAAGGGAAGAAACAAAAAAGTAAGTATTGGGTTGATCACTGTGCAAACTACATACCAATGTTACAGAAGAGCCACCTGTTGTATCTGAATCTATCTTGTCTAAATTTTGTTGAAAGTTATATAAAATCAAAAACAAGAATGGTATTCTCGCTTCTTTGTCTTTATATACTCTTAAAGCTGAAAAGCTAGAAGTACACCATTCTGTTCTGTATCTACTAATTTAGCCAAGTGTTAATAACAATATTAGCCAATTTTTGGGCAACTATTATGTATAACATATTCAGGTTATAAACACTTTTTTATTTCTTAAAACTCAATGAGGAAAACAACTCAATTATAACATTGTTTCCAGAGCAAAATATTTTATGATAGTTCCAGGAATGTATTGGGGGGAAAAAGGCAAAACCAGCTCATACAGAAAATATCTGAAGTCTTTATTTTTCTTTTTTTTTACCCATGTTAAGGAAAAGAAAATGGGTGTTTATTATGTTTTTTTTTATTTTTCAGATATAAAAATTAAGCCTAAAAATGATTTGCCAGAATCAGATGATGTAATAAGTTTTCAATCACTTATGACATTAAAACCCACATGTGAAACCTTTCCTAAGCAGAATTCCAAGTTAAAGTTGGAAATTTCTCCTGATCCTACATTACCACAGGAATCTATTTCTGCCTCATTGAATGACTTGCTTTTATCTGAAGATGCTCCCTGTTTGAATACACAACAGCGAATGTCTTCTCCAACACCTCTGGCTATACAGCAAGTTAAAGATGTCAGTAAGTCCCTAATTTCAGAATCTACACAATCCAATACTAAATCTCATAATATGTCTATGATTGCTGATCTACACTTGAGCACCATTGACTGGGAAAATACTTCTTTTAGTAATTCTCCAGCTGTTCAAAAGGATGCTTTCTCTCCTATTTTGCAATCAGAATTTGAATCAGAGCCATTGACCATCCCTGATGACTTAGGAAATATCCCAGAACAACTGTCATGTGAATCAGAACAGCGTGTCACAAACATCAGTGAAGTGTTGAGTGGGGATCTTCAGGATTTGCCTTTAAAGGAACGAATACAAATAAAATCATCATATGAAGAGAATGTACAAACAGATGTTGATCTGAAAACTTTGTCCCTACTAAGGGTAAAAGGGTCTTGTATTGCTAACAGTAGTTCTGATTGTCTATCACATCTTTCAAAGGATCTTCCAAGAATTCATTTGCAAAATGAATACAGAAACCCTAATGTTCTAAAAGGAGACCAGAAGCTTCAAGAAAACTATAAAGTAAATACTTCCATGCCTTATTCTGTCAATAACCCAGTAGTAAAGACCTCTAAGATTGGAGATGGGCCACCAAACACTGCTTTCGATCATAGGAGAAAAGTTGATGTGCAGACAACTCAGAAAATTGTTATGAAGAGTAGCGTTTGCCTTGACAGATATTCCTCTGATGAAGAAAGTACCACAGTGTTTGGGAAAGCTAAGTTCACAACGCAAAAAATGAAGCACAGTTCTCAGAAGCATAACACGGCCCAATTCAAAGAAAGTGATCACAACAAATTGAGTAACCCCAAGATACACAGTAAAGAAAATAAACTGTGTGTCAACTCTTACAAAACGACTGAGAATGAACAAAACTCTTTCCCAGATCTAACAAAAAGTTCTCAGAATTTTCCACAATGTCATGAAGAAGACAATGACCCTGGTACTTGTTTGGATAGTCCCCTTCCTTTATACCAGAGATTAAAACTAAGGTTCCAGAACACTTGAAGTGAAATTTAAAATACTTAAGTATAATTTATTATGCTAGTTCTGTCAACATTAACAGAAACAGAGCGATGGTGTCTAGCTAATGTTTGGTAGAAAATTTTAATATAGCTTTATATGTCATAAAACACTTGCCATTTTAATCAAAATTATAATTGTAAAACTTTGAATTTAAAATGATAATGTAGTGAAAACTTCAGATAACATGTTTTTAAAACATTTTTACCATTTTTGAAATATTCTTTGTACTTTTAAAGTATTAGTACATTATTTGACAGAGTAAGTGCTTTATCCATTTGCTCATTTTTACTTTTTCTTCCATAAGCCTGTATAAAGCACTTATTTATACTCTAGTTTGTTCCTTATAGGGTAACTCCACAATTATCTTGTGGTATCTTCTATTGTACCTTTCCTGACAGTTACATTTTCTCTCAATGGGAAGATACCTTTAATGTCTTCTTCTATTTTTGGTAACCTTTTTCTCTTTTGTAAGGAGCAAAAATGGACAAGGAGACAGGATAGTCAGTATATATAGTAAAAATCATGGTTGTAATGGCTAAATAAGGAAAGTAATTCCTTATTTGTCCCCAACAGATCACAGTGTACCAAATGGATAAAGATTTGGAAAATCAATTGTATAACCAGAAGAAAAGTCATGGTTCTAATGGCTGAATAAACTTAAGAAAAATTACTCCTTATTTATCCCCAAAAGCTCACAGTGTACCAAAAGGAAAAAGATTTGGAAAATCGATTGTGAGTGAGTAAGCATTAACAGGTCACTCAGGATCACACAGCTAATTATTAATTTAGTAATGTTGGGGGAAGCCCTTTCCTTGCCTTCTGTTTGTTTGGTTTTTCTGTTTTTTATCTTCTATAGCAGTGTTTTCTTTCCCTTTTGTTTTTAAAATGAATCTGTGCAATATTGACTTTAGCACCTCCAAATGGTCTTACATAAATTTACTTAGTATTCAAAAATTCTAGAGTGGCATCCAGAATTGAAAAGAAATAGTAAGCCTGGCTCAGTGGCACACTCGTGTAATCCCAGTACATGGAAGGTTGAGACAGGAGGATTGAAGGTTTAAGACCAACACTAACTTAGCAAGACCTTGTTTCAAAATAAAAATAAATAAATAGGGCTGGGAGTGTATGTAGCTCAGAATTAGAATGCCTCTGGGTTCAATCCCCAGTACTAAAAAATAAAAATATGTAAATATTTTAAAAAGGGCTGGGGATATAGCTCAGTGGTAGAACACCTGTGTGTTCAATCCCCAGTAACACACACACCTACACACCACACACAAAGGGAAGGAAGGAATGAATTTGAAGGATACAAGGTCAGTATAAAAATCAGTTATGTTTAACCTGGGCATGGTGGTGCACACCTGTAATCCCAGTACTTGGGAAGCTGAGATGGGAAGGTCACAAGTTCTGGGCCAGCCTGGGCAGTTTAGCAAGATGCTGTTTCAAAATAAGTAAAAAGGGTTGGGGTTGTAGCAAAGTGGTAGAGCACCCCTGGATTCAATCCTTCAGTCCCTAGTAGTACTACACACACACACACACACACACACACACACACACAAAAGTGAAAAACAGACTAAAAGTACCAAGCATTGTAAAAGAAATTAAAGATAGCACAAATAAATGGGGAGACATCCTATGTTCATGAATCACAAGACTTAAGATGGTAATACTATTCAAACTGATCTTCAGATTCAATGCAACCCCATCAATTCTGGCTGTATTTTTTTAGAGACGTGGGGAGCTGATTCTAACATTCATACAGAAATTCAAGAGACAAAATAGCCAGACAGTCTTGGGAGAGAAAAATGGAGGACTTGCCCTTCCTGGTTTCAAAACTCACTACAAAACTTCGGTAATAAAGATCATGTACTGGCATAAAGTGCACATATAGGTCAATGTGTATCAACGGAATAGAATCAAGAATCCAGAAATGATGCCTCACATTTATGACCAGTCAGTTTTCAACCAGTGCCAAGACAATTCATTGGGGAAACAATCTTCTAATAAATGCTGCTGGAACCATTGGATATTTGTGTGAAAATTTAGTTTAATCCTTGCCATGTGCCACATAAAAGTTAATGAAAAACATTGAATCAAAGAGCTAACGCTATAAAACTCTTACAAGGAAATATAGGGGGAAAAGATAAACCATCAAAACTTGTATTTAAGTGAAGAGAGCTGGGCATGGTGGCACTTGCCTATAATCCCAGCTATGGGAAGCCTGAGGCAGGAGGATTGCAAGTTTGAGGCCACTTTGGGCAACTTAGACCCCGTCTCAAAATTTATAAAGTAAAAAGGACTGGGAATGTAGCTCAGTGGTAGAGCACTTGCCTGTCACACATGAGTCCCTGGGTTCAATTCCCAATATCCCCCCCACTCAGAAAAAAAGGAGAGATAACCCATGAAATGGAAGAGAAAAAAATGCATATAAATGTGACAAGGGACGTGTGTAAAGAACTCTTATAATTCAATAATAAAAAGATAACTTGAAAATGAGAATAGACATTTCTCCAAAGAAGATAGACAAATGCCAATAAACACATGAAAAAAATTCTCAGCATCATCATTAGCCACCAGGAACGTGTGAATCCAAACCACAGCATCACCACTTCACATCCAGTAGAATGGCTAAATTTTTTTAAATCATAAGGATATGGAAAAATTGTAACCCTCATAACCCGCTGGTAGCAGCCACTTTGGAAAAAGTCTGATGGTTACTCAAATGGTTAAAGATAGAGTTATTTGACCCAGCAATTTTTTTATTCTTTATTTTGAAACAGGGCCTCACTAAGTAGCTGAGGCTGGCCGCGAACCCGGATCCTCCTGTCTCAGCCTCCCAAGTACTGGGATTACAAGCCTGTGCCACCACGCCCGGCTACGACCCAGCAATTCTATTCCCAGGCTTATACCCAAGGAAAATGAAGGCATATTTACATAAAAGCTTATGCAGAAATACCCATAACATTATTCATAATCAAACTGGAAGCAACCCAGATTGCTGAGAAGGGGACAACTAGTGTGCATTGAGTACTGACTGCTGAGTGCTCAGCTAGCTTCTTTTTTCTTTTATTTTTTTTTTGCAATACTGGGGATTGAGCCCAGGGGCATTCTACCTCCAAGCTACACCCCCAGCCCTATTTTTTATTCTTTATTTTTGAAGCAGTCTAAGTTGCGGAGGGCCTCACTAAGTAGCTGAGGCTGGCCATGAACCTGCAATCTTCCTGTCTCAGCCTCCCAAGTACTGGGATTACAAGCATGCGCCGCCACACCCGGCTTCAGCTAGGTTCTTTACAAAACTTAATTATCTCAACAACTAAGGACTGTACTGGAAAAAACTATATATATGTAATTAAATTATATACATCATATGAATATCATTAAACTATATACTATATCTTTAAAACATTTCTTCCAAGGGTTTGCTTATCTTGATTTATCTATTATTCTGAGCTGTGATAATCCATTTAGGACCATCCAGTCCAGGCAAATCAACAATATCTAGAGACATTCTTGAGAATTGATGAGATGAAAATAACAATGTTTTAGGAATGACTCATCTGGATTCATTTGGCTATAAATCTTATATGGGCATAAACAACTTCCTCAAGGATGTCTCTTTTTTCTTTAGGTTATACCAATCATTTTTAAGACATTCCCATGCGTGTTGCTCTGATTCCTTGCTGATCTGGTCATGTTTCTTGTATATAGGTTTTTATCATAAGTTACTGTTTACGTATTTGCTTACCACTTCATTGACTGTCTTATCTCTGAAATATTCTGCTAAAGATTCAGCTACTTGGATCCTGGAATTGGTTTCTCCCTCTTAACTCCCTACTGGGTCCCTATCTCTGGTCTACCTACTCTAGGCTTTATAAGATGAGTCTTACGTCCTTGGGGGGGGGGGGTTTCTTCCAGATTTCACAATAAGGAAGACTCATTTGGGATCACATGGCTCAAGCCTTTTTTGTCAGACATGCCTAGCTTCAGGTTTGTTTCTGCTACAGATTTTCTCTGTGACATTCGAAATTATTTCCTAACTTTTCTGAGACTCATTTTTTCAAACATATCTGTTGGCAGGCCTTGTGCTAGGCCCGGTAAAGTAGCTGCCACCATTGATACATTGTAGGCACTCGGTTTACGGTAGCTAATGTCAGTTACCACCATTTGAAAGAATCATCAGATTTGCTCTGAGGCTGAATATAGCCAAACACTGCCCTTATGGTAAAAATGTGGACATCATAACTTTCCTAGGAGGTAGGTAGTGTGAGGGTAGGAGAGGTGTTTTCAGAAAAAGGAAGCTCTTTGTAGGTGAACATTGCAAAAGGGATCCTACAGGATGTGATACTTGAGCTCAGGTTATAATACTAGAAAAATGTGCTTGCTCAAATATAATTTAGTAACTATTGCTAATTCAGCCACCTAACACTTACTGAGCACCTACTTTGTACAAGGCTCTAGGGCTTTAATGTGTATGACAGGCCGCTGGTCCCCCAGTGAGTTGAAAATTTTTCCAGGCCACCTAGCTAGAAAAGGCTAACTCTGGAACTAGAACTCAGGTCTGCTAATTCATCACGGAAGGCAATTCCCTGCATTTCTATTTCCACACTCCAGTTCTTTTCTCAGATAACAACTGAGAGTCTTTCCTGACCTTTTGATTTAATTCCTTGTTACTATCCCCTGATCCTGCTATATTTTTCTTGTACCTGACTTTTAAATGTTGAGTTTCCTTTCTTCTATCATCTTTCCCAAAGTAGAACACGAAGTGTTTGTTTTGTTATTGTTGTTTTTACTAGGGATTCAACACAGGGCATTCTATCTCTGAGCTATATCCCCAGCCCTTTTTAATTTTTATTTTGAGGTGGGGGGGTACTGGGGATTGAACCCAGGGGCATTCTACCTCTGAGCCACACCCCAGCCCTATTTTTTTTTTTTATTTTGAAACAGGGTCTCACTAAGTTGCAGAGGGTCAAAGTTGTTGAGGCTGGCTGCAAACCTGCGATCCTCCTGTCTCAGCCTCCCGTGTTCTGGGATTACAGGCCTGTGCCACCACACCTAGCTTAATGCTCAGTCCTTTGTGTTCAAAGAATACTAGAATGGTGCTGGGCACAGTAACTACTAGACACATGAATGACCTTCCACACCCCACTCTGGATCCTGTGCCAGTAGTGGCTACACTTCATTGCAGAATTTGGTGTAGACTCTAGCATAGCTCACAAGACTGGGGCAGCCTGGCCCCATCCTGTCTCCAGTTTTAGTGTCAGGCATTCACAGCCAGGAAGCTCTGCTCCAGCCACTAAGAACACTTGTTATTCCCTCACAGACGTCATGGCTTCCCTCATGAGTTTCTGCCTGAAATGCCTGCTCCTCCCTTCTTAGCTAGACGAACTCCTCTTCGTCTGTCCAGGACCAGCTCAAACAACATGTATAGCTGTTCTTTAATTTCAAGCAGATTTAGTTGCTCTTTGTTCCCAAGGAAATTTCCCAAACCCCCATGATAGAATCACATTTCATTTCATGCATTCATTCAACAGATGCTAGTTGAGTGCTTACCACGGAGGAGGCATAATATTCCTGTTTTAAGAATGCATCTATTTTTCCCCTCTGACAAGACAGATCTTTGAGCACAGGGATCAAATCTTAATGGTTTATATCCCTGAGAACCCTGCCCAGGATCTGACACGTTACCCTTCTCTGCTTCACTATCTCTTACTCATCAAGACTGTAAACACCCGTCTTTGCTAACAAAGAAGTATATTGTTTCTATGAATCCCTGCTCTTCCTTACAGACTTCTAAAATATGACTTGTAAGTGCTTTTGTGTTGGTTTACATTTTTGTCTCCCACCCTAGACTGAGTATTCTGAGAGCCCAGAAACCATCCTGGATTTCTGAATCTGTAGCGCCCAGCAGAGGGGCTGGCACAGAAAGCTTTCAGTGAGTGGAGGTTGATTGACGGGTGGTGAATTCGGGGTCTTCGACCTTCAATTCCCCCTAAGGAAAGACCAAATCCAGTTGGAAGTCTTCCCTTCATCAGCTGGATCACCGGTCACCTTTAGCCATTTTAAGATGCCCTGGTGAGAGGCTTGCTTTCTGAAGGGGAAGGGGCTAAACCAACTGCTGTTCCTGTTGAGCTGTAGCACTTGGGGTAAAACAGCTTACATCATATCACTAAAGCAGCCTCCTTTCATCTGCAGATTAACATGGCAATGTTTACCACCTTCTTAGCCAGGAAAAGCTTTTATCAGGCCCAGCTAACAGCTCACATTAGCCTCTTTCAAGGACTTACCACATTGCCTTTACACGGACGTGCTGCAGAGTTTGCATGTAATGCCTGCCCCAGTGATAGTCCCCAAACCTTTTCTGATGATTGCCAGAATAGATAGCTTATTTAGCCCCAAGCCAGATAAATCCGATAAAATGCCTGTTTGACAAGGGAGGGGAGAGTCATCGCAAAGTAAGATGTATCTTTCTGTGGTTAGAATGACTGAATATTTTGCTGATGTTTGGAAGAATCCTTTTGGTTTTTTGTTTGTTTGTTTGTTTGTTTGTTTTGGCATTGGGGATTGAACCCAGGACCTCAGGAATGCTAGGCAAGTACTCTACCACTGAGCTACATCCCCAACCTTAAAAGAGATATAGATAGATGATAGATAGATAGATAGATGATAGATAATATAGATGATAGATAGATAGATGAATAGATAGATGATATATAGATAGATACCAAAGCAGAACCTCTTTAAAGGGAGTTGTCTAAGCTTTCTTAGCATTATCCTGTGCTGAAACCCCCCAAAATGGCAAAACTTGCTTATATATAATAGAATTCTCTGATCAAAAACCCAATGAAAGCCAGGCATGGTGGCGCACACTTGTAATTCCAGTACTTGGGAGGCTGAGACCGGAGGATCCAGGTTCGTGGCCAGCTTCAGCTACTTAGTGAGGCCCTCTGCAATTTAGACCCTGTTTCAAAATAAAGAATAAAAAATAGGGCTGGGGTGTAGCTCAGAGATAGAATGCCCCTGGGTTCAATCCCCAGTACTGCAAAAAAAAAAAACCCTAATGAAAGATTTCTATAGTGTTTCCACCATCATAACTTAAACATCTCCATCTACGCTTAACAGATACCTACCCGCCTTTCAATTGAGAGTAAAGACTGAAAG
>PVJS01026498.1:0-26961 GCA_004027185.1 Glis glis
GAGAGAGAGAGACACAGAGAGAGACAGAGACAGAGACAGAGCGAGAGCTGAGGCTGGCCGCGAACCCGGATCCTCCGGTCTCAGCCTCCCAAAGTACTGGGATTACAAGCGTGCGCCACCACGCCCGGCTTCCAGGACCACCTCTTTTTGATGTTCAGGGAAACCAAGTCTCAGAGACATTAAGTAGTTTTCCCATCCATCCAGATGGTAAGAGACAGATCCAGGCATTATATCTGTCTGTCTCTTTGTGCACTTAGCCTGTCTGCAATGAGGCTATGAATATCAGAAGACTTTCTATATAATGTGGGATGAGAGCTGGGACTTAGAGGGGACTTAAAGGTAGCACAGTGCAAGCTGAGGCAGGAGGGGACAGAGGTGATTCCAAGACCACCTCAAATTTCAGACTGACCACTCTGCCAGAGTCGTAGGACAGTTCCATATGTGAGGTGGCTGTTGGGAGGCATTTGATGCCATCTCTCCTTCTGCCACCCAGATGAGAGTCTCCAGAGAATTCCCACATATTCCATCCCCACAGGGGGCCCCTATCTGCCCAGTGAGCATGGGGAAGGTGGCCTCATCACTGGCTCCCTCCCCATGTGGAGAATTGTGAGGAGTACAGAGGGGAACAGATGTTGACTTAGAGCCCCACCTCTTCTTCTAGATGAACTTGGATAAGGTCTTTCTTAAGTTAAACTGGAAATAAAAGTGCATACCCCAAAGGGTTATCATAAATCTCAATAAAAGAACACACACACACACACACACACACACACACACACACACACATACACACACAAGCTAAATGTGCAAAGGTGCCCAGTGCGTGATAATTGCACAGTCTAAATTTGATGGAAGTTCAGAAATTTGGTCACTGTGAGGAGAGATGAAAAAGGGGTGGATGAGACCAAGTTGTAAAAGTCTCAGGGTCAGCCAGTCATGTTGGGGTCATCTGATTGGCAGGAATGACCCTCTTGAAGTCCTCCAAGACAAACAGCGACAAATT
This sequence comes from Glis glis, assembly GCA_004027185.1. Classification (NCBI taxonomy): domain Eukaryota; kingdom Metazoa; phylum Chordata; class Mammalia; order Rodentia; family Gliridae; genus Glis; species Glis glis. Next base: position 1,004 of record PVJS01026498.1, read on the forward strand.
TGAGAGAGACAGCATTGAAATCTTCACAGTGGAGACACTGGATCTGGGAGACCTGTGGAAAGTCAGGATTGGCCATGATAACACAGGTCTGGTTTCCCTCCCCTCCATTCTCTGGTGGAACCATAAGCACCCAGTGGGCATGTGGGAAAGAATCTGGAGATTCAGATGACATCTGCCTTCCATAATGACAGCTTCTCAGACCCTCTAGCGCACAGAGATTCTGGTCTAATTGGTCTGAGTTGGGACCTGGGCACTGACGATTTTTAAAACTTGTACCCATTCTCTGGCCTCAATAATCTTAATGTTCAGCCAGATTTGAAAATCCCTGATCTAACTTGGGGGTTCTCTAACTTGATCGTGCATCAGAATCACGTGGAGCAGGAAGGGCATTTTAAAACACAGATTTTGGGCTCTACCCCCACCCTAGTCCTGGATTCAACAGGTCTGGGGTGATGCTTGAGCATATGTCTGTCTCCCAAGTTCTTGGGTAATGCAGAGGCTGCTGGTCTGGGGACCTCACTTTGAGAACCACTGATCTAGCCAGCCCTTTGTGGAACCCACTGACACTGCAGACAACAGATGTACCCACACTTGCTCTCTCTGAGTAAAATAGGACTCTTTCTGGGTCCTCAAACCACCTCTTCTGAGTCTAAAGAAGGAACCCTTGTCCTTGAGCCCAGAACTGTCAGGGCTATAGAGACAGGGTTCTCTGCCTGGTTTCTGTGCCCTTCTTTAGGTTTGAGTACTTGCTTTCCCAGGGAAGACCACCACTGCTTCATTCATTTCCCTCCCCTTGTCCATCACTAACTGAGCCAGGGAGCTGTGAGTGTCATTCTGCCACTGGATTAAATGATAAAGTCCTTGTGGACACAGGCTCTATTTGGCACCCCTGGGCTTCCTGTTTTGAGCCCCTGGTACCCTGGACAGCATCCTCGCATCCCTCCCTTCAGACTACCCCTGCCCTCCTGTCACCTCCTAGTTCCCTTCATTGTTGCTAATTTTACTGGCAGCCTGGAGCGTGATCCAGTTTCGCTGCGTGCACATTTTAACAGGAATCATCTCAGCGATGCTATCAACAGAAGGGTGACACGGGAGTGGTAGAGCTCTAGGTGTCAGCCGCTGAGTAGGGGAGGATATTTGGAGTCCCCGCAGTTACCCACAGGAACCATCTCTGCACATGTGTGTGATGGGTTCTGTCTCCTCTCTCTAGGCAAGGCCCCAGGCTGGTTTGTAGACTGGGTAGAGGTGGACGCCCCATCTCTTGGAAAGTGCATGACGTTTCCCTGTGGTCGCTGGCTGGCCAAGAACGAAGATGATGGGACCATTGTCAGGGATCTCTTCCACGCGGAGCTTCAGACGAGGCTATACACGCCATGTAGGAACCATGCACGGCAAGGCTTGCCTTCCTTCCTCCAGAATTCCATCACCTGCCACCCCAACTTGACCCAGTTCCTCCTCCAGAGTTGACTCTGGGACAGGCCCACTTTGGAAATGTGGCTCTCTCATTCCTCCCCCAAATTTCCTGAGTTTGGGGTTGGGGTGAGAGAGGAAGGGGGAGCTGTGGGCATAGCCCTGGACCAAGAGAAAGAAAATACAGGATTTATTCCAAACTCCATCACAAATTAGCTAGTGGCAACACATAGCACCGAACGTCTCTAGGGCTGTTTTCTCATTTGCAAAATAGATATAATAGTGCAGTGTGGTTGTAATATCAAAAGAGAATGGTCTCCCTGTGAGGAATCATGATCAATCCCACCGCCAGTGCTTACTCCAGGCATTAATGGGCCAAAAAAAAAATCCCTACTCTAAGATGGGGGTGTGGGAAGAACTCAAAAAAGAGGTAAAAGTAATTCCTTTTACTAGTTAGATAAAGGGGAGAAGGAAGGGGAGTGGTTTGGTGAAGTTTTGACATGTCCTCTCCACTGTCGTCATCCAAATGTATGTATGAAATTATTATATACATGTACATGTGTGTTAGGTACTAGGAATCAAACTGAAATCAACCAAACTGTAAAAATCTGTCTGAATTTTGTGAAATCTGTATCAAGCCCAGAACATACAATTTTTTTCCTAGCTAAATGATGAGACCCCCCCACCCAAAATAACTCGTGAACAGCATGAATCCGTGACGTACTCCCCCCGCCTCAGCAACTGAAGGGAAAGTGGAACATTTTCTGGTCCCAAGCTTGAAATAGTGATATTTCCCTCTAGTGAAGTCCCCGGCCAGGTGTGTACAAAGCAAACCTGGATCCAGCCCCTGCCCCCAGGAGCCACCTGCAGTGCAGGGCAGACTCTGAACCAACAGACACACAGGGCTGGCAGCAGGATTGGGTGGAACCCACAAGGGAAGAAGTACCCGTCTCCCTTTGTGCCCCAGGACACACTTTTCTCTTTCTAAAAATTCATTTCGCCAAGAATTTAGGAGTTTGTATGGCCTGACTCTGAATGACTCTGAATATACAGCCATCCCTCAGTATCCTTAGGGATTGATTCCAGGATGCCCAGATACCAACATATGCAGATGCTCACGTCCCTTCTATGAAATGGTGTAACATTTGCATATAACCTATGCACATCCTCCCGCAAAATTTAAATCATGTCTAGACGACTTATAATACCTAAGACCATGCAAATGCTATGTAAATAGTTGGTATACTGTATTTGGTATACAGTTGGTATACTGTATTTTCCCTTGTATACAGCAAGGGAAAGAGTCCATGCATGTTTGATACAGACACAACTTTATTTTGAATTATTTTTGATACATGGTTGGTTGAATCCACAGATGCAGAACCTTACAGAAATGGAGAGGTGATTGAATTTAGTTCTAGCCTGATGTTAAACTAGCATTTGCCACATTTTCCCCTTGACTTAGACTCACATTTGCCGAGAGAGAGAGAGAGAGAGAGAGAGAGAGAGAGAGAGAGAGAAATAGAAAGGGGGAGAGGGAGGGAGGGAGGCAGGGAGGGAGGGAGGAAGGGAAGGAAGGAAGGAAAGAAGGAAGGGAGGAAGGGAGGAAGGGAGGAAGGGAGGGAGGGAGGGAGGGAGGAAAGGAGGAAGGGAGGAAGGGAGGAAGGGAGGAAGGAAGGGAGAGAAGGGAGGAAGAAAAGTAAACCATGGTCATCCCTTACCTCCTCCTGTCCCCTCCTCTACAGGAGACCTCTACAAAGTGAGGGGGCCAGGTGGATGGGTGGGAGGACAGGCCAACTTGGAGCAAGTGAGGAGCTGGGGAGGGGGGAGAAGAGAAAAGATTCTCACCACAGCAGCCTGGCCGAGCTGATTGTTGAGTTGCCTCTGGAATCAATGCTTCTTGGATACAGTGTCCAGCTAAGCACTGTGTTGAGGGTACTTTATAGGTAATGGAAACTGAGGCTCATAAGTAATTTGCCCAGGTCACACTAACAGGGTAGGGCCCGGGATTCAAGCCTGGACTTGTCCAATTTGACTGCTGGTTCCTCTACCTGTCTGCGGCCCCAGCCCTGTGGTGTTTGAGGCTTGGAGACCCTCATCTGAAGTGTTGGGCTTTCTTTGGGTGCTAGGCATGACAGGACCCCACCTGTGATTGGTAGGCGGCTGCATGAGAGTCCAGGTCCATGGGCAGCAACTCCCCAGTGCCAGGGTCCAGCGGGTGGTGAAGAACTTGGCCTCACTTGCATTTGTGTTCTGTTCTCCCATCCCCTCTGGCCTTGCCTTCTGGCCACCTCCCCCAGTTGTCCCCTATGAGATCACCCTCTACACGAGCGACGTCTTTGCTGCTGGGACAGACGCCAACATCTTCATTGTCATCTATGGCTGTGATGCTGTGTGTACTCAGCAGAAGTTTCTATGCACCAACAAGAGGGAGCAGAAGCTGTTCTTTGAGAGGAAGTCTGCCTCCCGCTTCATCGTGGAGGTACCTGGGCTCAGCAGGCTGTGGGCAAGGGAGTGGGTCAGGGAGATGGGAGCAGCCCCACACTGAGGACAGTGCACGCCTGTCATCTAGATGGGCCGCTGATGGGGGAAGATGGGCAGCTCATCCAGCCTCTCTGGGTCTCAGAACCTCTAACCAACCAAGATAATGGTGAGGCTCGCTAGGCACCTCCAGTACTGGTGTCAGTATCAGAGGCAACAATGAGTGACCAGGGCTTGGGGAAAGGAGAGGTGCGATGCCGGTGGGGTGTCTCCAATGCTTCCACCACTAGACACAGGCCCACAGTGGAGCAAGGCTTCCAGGAAGCTGGTTTGGGGGTGCTGGGATTGGTGGGAATCTCACCACTGCTCAGCTTTCAAGCTACCACCAAACAATCCAATACAGAAGAACCTCCTGTGTGTTCCTGGACTCCCTGTCAGAGCTGGCCAGCAGGGGTTTTGATATTGTATGTTTGCTATGGAGGTAGGGCCCAACAGCCTGGAATCCCATACCCCTCCATGACACAAGTGCCTTATGATGACTGTCCCAGGGACCCTGTGGTGTGCTTGGCTGGGTGGGAGACGCAAGAGCAAGAGAGGGCTGGGACCCTGCCTACAAGGGGCCTGCAGTGTAGCTGGGGACCCCGGACTCTGCACCAAGCTAGTGAGAGCCTGGTGATCATCACCATCATTGACACTGTGGGTCAGAGGGCACTAACCTTAGGAGTTTTTCTATATTTACTCACTGAAACCTCATAACTCTCTGTACCTATCCCTGCTTCAAGTGGGGGAAACTGAGGTACAGTGAGTGTAGTGGCTTACCTAAAACCACATGGCTAGGATGGAGCGGAAGCAGGACTAAGCCTGGGAGGACAGGCTCTGGATTGACTAAGCCACTGCAGTGGACTAGCAAATGGAGTGAACTTGCTTTAGGTGTTTGGGAAAGAAAAGACTCTCTGGAAGAGGTGGCTCTGAGCTGGCCCTGAAAGTGGCACAAGCAGGGTCAAGGACGAAAGGCATTCCTTGAGAGGGGAACAGCATGGCCAATGGCCCAGAAGTAGAAATAAGTACCGCATGTGGCTTGAGATTTGGCTGGAGGGCACAGGAGGAGCATGATGACTTAGGTAGAGGGCAGAGATGGAGCAGGACTTTGAGAAGAGCCTGGACTCTCCAGGTAGTGGGGATCTGTAGAGACAAATCTCTTATTTTCTGGTGTGGCAGACAAAGTCCGGAGCTCTTTCTCATCCTTGGCCAGTTGTTGTCCCAGGTGTGTAAGTTAGCTTTTTGTTGCTTTGACCAAAACACCTGACAGGAACAGCTTAGAGGAGGAAAGGTTTATTTTGCTCACAGTTTCAGAGGTTCAGTCAATGGTTGACCAGCTCCAGGGCAGAAACGTCATGGCAGCAGGGTGTGATGGAAGAAAGCTGCTCAACTCAGGGGACCTGAAGCAGAGAGAAGGAAACAGGAAGGGGGCAAGGACAGATACAGTCCTCAAGGCCACACCCCTAGTGACCCACCTCCTCCAGCCATGCCCCACCTCTGAACCTTGCTACACTGGGGATAAGGCTTTCAACACATGAGCTTTTGGAGGGACATTCCAGATCCAAACCCTAACACTAGGGGACCCCTGCCCCCTCCCACCTTCTCTGGAAGCAGTCAGCACTTGTGAGAAGGTCTGTCACCTCTGCTTAGTCTGTTAACAAGGAAAGTTCAAGGCTGATTCATTTTTTCACACAAAGCTAACATCTCTCGACCCAAGAAATGGTGGTATGTGAGTCATCCAAACCTGATGCCGTCAGCAGCTGAGGCTGTGTTACACCCCAGCAGGACTTCCAGGGACTTTTCTCAATGAAGTCCCCACTAATATACAGCTATAATCTACCAGTAATTCGTTGCTATTTTTTTTCTTTTTTCTTTTCAAATCTATCTGGATCTCAGGGGAGTATGAGAACTTGCAGATATATGGAAAGTCTTTGTCCCCTAACCTGTCTCTCCTGTCTGCATCCCTATCTCTTTTCTGGTGGATCTTCAGGTGAGAGGCAGAGCACTGGATGGCAAGCACTGACTTGGGCTCAACTGCTAACTCAGGAGCAAGTCACTGCCTCTCTCTGTGCCCCACCCAGGAACAAAGGGGCTGGCTAGGAAAAGAACATTAAGAACTAAGAGTTCTTGAGCCCTTCCCATGTGCCAGGCCTGTTCTAAACATTTGAGGTGGATCAATTCATTTACTCTTCATGGAATTTCTAAGAGGGGCAGAATAATCCTCCCATTTTACAAATGAGGAAACAGAGCACAGGAAGGTTAAGAAACTTGCTCAAAGTGTCATAAAACAGCAAAGCTGGGCTCTTTACTCAACAGTTTAGCTCCAGAGCCTTTTCTGCTTAGCTCTGTCACATCCCAGGAGAATGCTGGGGTCCTTTCTGATGCTGAGGACTCTGAGCCCATCGCTGAGGCTCACAAACTGTGACCAGCAGTCCCCTAAATGCCTCTTTGCTCTCTGAGGGGTGCTGGCTGGGATGACCACCCTGGTACACCCTGGAGGATTACAGTTACAGAAGTATCATTGAAGCCAGAGTCCCACACATCTCAAACCCCAAGGCAACAGGACAGGAAAGGAGGAAAGAGGTGTGTGAACAGAAGGAGAGCTGGGTGACCTTGGCTTCCAGGTCCTGCTAGGCATCTAGGCACTCAAGTAAAGATCCTGTGGACCAAGTACTTCATCCATAGCCTCTGCGCTGCTCCCTATGGGGGAGCATAAGGCCTTGCTAAAGATGTCCTGGAAGCACTGACCTTTGTTCAGTGACTCAGAGTCATCAGGGGCTCATGAGGCCTTCACAAGTCCATCACAGCCACTGATTCTGCTTCTCTGATGCAGGCAATGATGTCGTGAGCTGCAGGTCACAGCAGCTGCTGCATCCTTATCAATCCACAGAGTTTTCAGCAGTGTGGAGCTCTGCCAGGCACTTAGAACTAGAAACTTAGACCATGTCTGTGATCTTAGATCTAGAAGGGACCTCAAGGGGCTCCCAACCCATGGTGTGAGTAAGACACCATTGTCCCCATTTTATAGATAAGGAAGTTAGGGCCTGGGGACCAAGAGGCTTGCCTGAGATCATACAGGTGGTAGGGGCAGAGTGAGGGCTGGAATTGAGAAGGACGAGGGCTGGGGGTGGGGGAGAGGGAGGCTTCCCCAAGCAGAGCCGATGGCCCTCCCTGTGGCTGCCAGCAGTGTGTGGGGAGCAGTGGGTGGAGGCAGCTCTGGTTCATTCACAGATCTGTGGCCATGGAGGCTTCACATTTGATGATGTCTCAACCATTCTCTCATTGAGAGCTCTCCATTCATGCTGCTGCCTGTGCCACTCTCTGTGGCACCTGAGAGCTTTACAGAACAGATTAGACAGCCATCTCCACAGTGGAACTGCCAGGAAGCCCAAGACTGAGACACTCCCACCCCAGCCCCCACCATCAGACCAAACTTCATGGCAGGAATTCCATGTCCTAACCACCAACAGGGGCATCCGGGTGTCATTGTTTCTCCTTGCCTTTCTTTTCTCTTTGCTCCCCTCCCCCTCACCTATTTCTTATCCTGTTATTGCCCCAGATCCTCTTATGGACAAGGCAGGGTGCAGATCGATATGCACAGCATCATTTCAGAGGAGAATGTGACATACGAGAATTGACGGAGACCCAAGAGTCTCCCAGGGGTTCCTGAGATGGGGCTGGTGGGGTGTCAGAGGGCAGCCCGGCAGAGAGCCTTTGGGCGTGTGCTGGATGAGTGGACAGTTTTACCCTCAGTCTGGTCACTTTGCTGCTTCTTTAGAGGAGCTCCAAGGGATCAGGGGATCTATCGGATCCCCTCCTCTGCACCCTGAGCCTGTAGGCCCCAGGCAGGAGAGATCAACCCACCACCACACACACATGCCCCAGCACAGGGGCTCACCACAGCACACACATACCAGCTCAGTGGGGTTTCCATACACATTATCATGGTTAAAGTTCACCACCACACTATAAGGGGTCTGTTGACTTGATCACACCCATTTTACAGATAACACTCAATCTTTCATCCTTTCATCCTGGGCTTGTTGAGCTCCTGGGTCACAGGCACTGTTCTAGACTTTGGGGATACAATGGTGAGCAATATGGCACCTGCCCTTGTGCCTGTCAGTGGTAGAGGAGAGAACAGGTTTGATAAAGTGGTGGGGGAGATGATAGGTGTCCCACAAATAAATGCAAATTTATGACTGTGGGAAGTATTCCATGGGAGAGCTACACCAAGCTACAAGAGGCAACTTTCTTGGGGAAGTCCAAGTGGCTTTCTCCAGGAAGAGAGAGGAAGTGATCCTTGAGCTAAGACCTGAATGATGAGATTGGTCAGGCACTGGATTAGTATCGAAGAGGAGAGGGGGGTGGTAGGAAGAGCATGCACAAAGCCCCTGTGGGAAGAGAATGTCGAGTCTTGCAGGACTGGGATTTGTGGGGGCATAGAAAAGGAATGGCAGAACGGGAGAGCCTACTGGGGGTCAGAGGGCTTGAACAGGAGCATGAGCAGAACCAGAACTCCTCCTCTGATACCCAGTTCAGTACTCAAACAAAGAATGAGCAGCTACAACAGAATGTAGTAGAAGACAGGGGACTGGGTTCCACCTTTAAGATGAGACTACTAACTGAGAGCTGGAATGGAGGCTGGCTTTAAGTGGGGAAGTGAAGGGTGAGAGCAGGATGTGCAGAGGAGGGGCATGGACCCTGGCTGGACAGTGGAGATATGTGGGGAGAAAGTGACGTGACTCCTAGAAGCTCCAAGGGACTCAAGGATGGGTCCTGTAGGGAGGCAGAGCATAGCTGAGGCCTTTCTGCTGACATCTGGTACCTTTTCTGCTTTCCAAAGTTAGAAGACGTGGGAGAAATCATTGAAAAAATCCGGATTGGCCATGATAACACGGGCATAAATCCTGGGTGGCATTGCTCTCACGTGGACATTCGCAGGCTCCTCCCAGATAAAGATGTGAGTTTTTGATGGTCTGTCCTGCTCTTCCTTTTGCCCTGTTCCAGAAGAGATTCAAGGCAGATTCCCTTCAACCTTATTGAGTTGAGATAAAGATCTCCTGAGAAAAGTCTACCCAGTTCACTCAGAGTGCAGGAACTAGTTCAGGCCCTAGGCAGAATCTTCTAGAATCTGGTTTAGTGGTAAGGAGGAGAGTCCGGGCAGCCATGTCTCTGCTCCCCACACCCAAGCCCACAGTATTAATGAATGACAAGAATGTCCTTCCTGTTATTCAAGGTCAACTTGTAGAAGAAAATCCACCCTGAACAATTTGGGAAACACTTTGAAACCACAAAATACAAAATGTAGGAAACAGCTCTCAGTCACAGCCATGGATATGAATGACTCGGGAGCAATATGAAAGTTCAGACCCTCCTCCCTTCACCCACTGGACCCGAGACTCTGGGATAGGGTTCAAGTATCTATTTTAAGTGACCCTGGCAACCCAAGCCTTCAAGAACCAATTGCCAATGAGTCTGTAAAGGTCTTTAAGTCAGACTAGATCTGTTGAATCAGGTGAGAAGGCTCCTCTGTGTTTTTTGCACTATCTGTGAGGTCCTATGACCCTTGTCCTTGGTCCCAAAGAGTATTAACATGCTGATGAGTCTCTGAAGTTGGCAGTTTCCACATTAAAAGCTAAATTTCCTCTTTCCTCCTCACCCCAGGGTACAGAGACCTTGACTTTCCCATGTGATCGATGGCTCGCCACCTCTGAGGATGATAAGAAGACCATTCGAGAACTGGTCCCTTATGACATCTTCACTGAGAAATACATGAAAGATGGGTCCCTAAGGCAAGTCTACAAGGAAGTAGAGGAGCCTCTGGACAGTAAGTGTGGGGGGGGCACCCCATCACCAGGGGTAGCTCCAGGACCGGCGCACTCCCTGCCGAGCACCTACCCTGTAACAGGCTGAGCCTTCTCATGCAGGAAGGTGTATGTTATCTCCATACTGCGTAGAGGGTAATTGAGGTTTACAGAGGTTATACAACCTGCCCAAGTTCACATGGCTAATAAATGGCAGAGCTAGTCTTCAAAGTCTTGCCAGTTTCACTTCAAAGCTTATGCTCAAATCCCTTCCTGGTTCAACATTGTGATAATACAACCAAATAGGGATTATCCTCTGCCTGAATTTTCCTGGTCCTTGTTTTCTCCCTACTCTGTATATTTGGCTACTGATTTGTGTGGCTTGGACCTCTCTGCTCTTGTTGGATCCAGCGGTTCCAATTAAATATGAATTAAATAAGAAACATCCAGGATTTAGGATTCAGGTCAGCAGTAGAGCATCTGCCTGACATGTGAGGCTCTGAGTTCAATCCTCAGCATCAGCAAAAGGAGAAGGAAAGTAAAGGCCATCCTGGATTGATTCATGTCGCGAGCTCTTGTGTATTTGTGCTCAGTGGCTGGGTGCAGGGGCAGAGTGTCCGAGGACATGGGTTTGTTTGTATGAGCCAGCCATTGTTGTCCATCCTTCATGAATGTGATTTTTCTCTGCAGGATTTGCACCACTGAATTCCTGTGCTTTTGGTTCTCTTCCTACCTCTCAAAATAGTTCACTGACTACTGGTTTACTTTCTTGGGCCAGGTGATATTTTTCAAGGTCTACTCCTCAGTCTTCTCCTTTCCCTAGATAGATAGATAGATAGATAGATAGATAGATAGATAGATAGACAGTTAGATAGATAAATATAGATAGATGATAGAGAGGGTATGCACGCACACACACATGTGTGCACGTGCGCGCGCGCACACACACACACACATACACACACACACACACACATGCGTACACATTCTTCCTGTACCACATAGACAGAGTCACACCTCTGTTTCGACCAGCGATTGAATTGTCCATGCCAACCCCCATGTTTTCACCAGCCATTCAGCTCTGAATAAGCTTTAGCTATTGCAAAAATCAACTTCACTTGCAAAAGCCAGACTCTCTACCACTGATGATATTCAAAAGATTCCTGTGGGCCTCTCCAGCAGGGAAGTCTACACAGACTAGAGAAGCTCTAGGAGCTTGGAAATCCAGCTCAAATTTGTGGTGCTGCCCTCTTGGAAAACTGGAGTGAAACCCAAGATTCTGGTAAAACAAAAGATTCCCATATGGAGCCAGGGGAACAGATCTTTCTGCCCGCCAAGCTGATAAGACAAATGACAGATCAAAAGACAAATGACAAACAAAAGACAAAAGACCAACATTGTTTTCTTTTTCTATCACTGGAAATAAAACAGCCATAGTTCCTGCATTCCTTTTATCTAAGCTGCCACTCACTTATAAATAAAAGCAACTGTTGCCCAGTAGTGTGCCTCTTCCTACCCATACTCCTTCCTCCAAATTTTCTTTGCTATTAAAAAAGGGGAATGATCCTCTTTTCTACTTGAACCACAGAAGATGCCCTGGACAGCTGTCCCAGTGGCACACTTGGGATATTCTGTATGAATTACATGCCACAGATCCCACTTGGAGCTTGGTGATGTTTCTAAGGAAACATCTTTCCACTGATGAGCTGTGGCCTGGGTGGGACGGGGAGGGAGGAGGATCCAGAAATAGCTGGATCCTGCACAACCACATTGCTCAGCACCCAGAAGCTGAATCAGTTTTCCTAATTCCCAAAGGACAAGAGAAAGCAGTGGGGGTGGCGTGGGGGGAGTAGGAAGGCTGTTTAGTCACGGCCCCTGGGGACTCTGGGATGAGGGCTCCTAGGAAAGGTTTCCTAACAGGCCCACCCACCCACCATGATTCCATATGTGGAACAGGCCTGAATGCTGCCAGGAGATGGAGGGGAGGAAGCTAAGGGGGAGGACAGTCGACTGTTGTGTCTATACTATGACAAGATTCCCAATATTACCTCATGTTGGTATTAGCCTGGCAGACTTGGGTAATATTGGCTCTTTTAAGCAACAAAGAAAAGATTTCATTTACTAATGCAGCACATGAGATGCTGACTGGATGCTGCACCGTGCTGAGCTGGGGGAGGTGGAAGGATTGTGATTAGCCCCTGGTTCCTGCCTCTGATATCAAGTCTCATGATGCCCAAGGGCCTTTAGAGAGCAGGGGGCTGAAGGGCACTGTGGAGACAGGGAAGGTGGGTTGGCAGGTTTGGAAAGGGGGTGGGGTGCAGGAGGGGCAGAGTTCAGTTTGGAAGTGTGAGTTTGTGATGCTGGGTCTATTCGAGGTGAAGGTGACCGTGAGGCCACAGGGGTGGGGGTCCAAAGCACAGAAGGAAACTGGTTTGGAGACACAGACTCAGGAACTGAAAGAGGACATGCCAGGCTGTGCAAGATGAGAGCCGAGGGGTGTGGGTGGTACTAGGATAACTTGGCATCCACGGGGTGGGCAGAAGATGAGGAACCCATGATGCTACTCAAGAAGGAATGTCTAGAGAGGCAGGAAGATGGCAGAATGCTGTGGAATCCAAGGGAAAAGAAAAGAATACCAGGAACCACATTGTGGGGGTGAATGTGTCCATAACCATGGGTGTGAGTAACCCATGCATCTTACTTATCACATGGAATTAGAGGTGGCTGAGAGCCCCCTTGCAAGAGCTGGTGAGAAAACTCATCCCAGTTCCTGCAAGAAGGGCAGCTCCTTTCCCAGGGTCTCGTAAGAATACTGAGGCTCACTGGAGAAGCCTGGCGCTTAGTCTAGGGTAGGTACCACTCCTACCTGTGCCCCTGCCACACTGTGCCACCATTGCTGTGGGCACTCAGGTATCATTTCTCTGGGTGGCCAGAAATACCACTGCATGAACCCTGGCTTTGTCAAGGTCACTCTTCTGTCCTTGAGGACTTTGTTAAGCTCCAAGTCTCTGCAGAAGCCTAGCAGAGTCTCTCTACTGGCTCTTTGTGTGCAGAGGAGTGGCCCCTGTCTCCCAGAGTGAGAGAAATTAACCTCCCTTCCAGTAGGGCCACCTCTCCCCTTTACCTCAAAGCCTCAGCTTTCCTGGTGCTCCCCTGGGGAGAATCCAGCTAAGTCCCCTCATCCTTGGCCTGAAGCTCAATGTCTCCTTGGATGGAGGAGTATGGAGGGGGCACAAATCATTCCTAGCATTCATGAAGGAGTACCTCAGACTTGAAAGTTGGGAGAGGAGCTATTTTATTCTTCCTTGATGAGTCTCCAGCAGCAAAAAAAAAAAAAAAAAAAAAACAACAAGATTCCATCAGTTTCTATTTTCCTTAAGGACTCTGCATAATTGCCAGCCCAGTATGCATTGAGCCCTTCCCAGCAGCCCTGGGGGGACAAAGATGAGTGGCAGTCCCTGGGAGAGGAGTTTGCCTAGAGCACTGGGGGCAGGCAAGGGGCACCAGTGGGTTGAAGAATAAAATGAGAATGAGGAAATGGACACTGAGGGGTGACTATCCTTTCAAACACATTGTATTTTTTCCACAATCCAGTTAGAAGGACGTGGCACTGACACCAGTCAGATGGGAAGGCATATCATTGTCAGCATGTCCCAGCAGGAAGATTTAGTGACTGCATGTAGACATACCTCGGGTCATTTCCTGGGGCTTTCTCCCTTGATACTGTAGGTGGCTGGTTCGAGGGACACTTGGAAGTCTATATTCCTTGGTTCTCTGAGAGCCCCCTGAGTCCAGATGGAGGAGGGAACCCCACTGGAGAATTCACATGGAGTGTAGCTGAACATGTGATCCCAAGCAAATAAAAGGGAGGCACTAATTCCTGGAGGCCTGGACCAGTCTTTAGCACCTCATACAGATCCGGTCCCCATACCTAAGGTGCTGTCATCTTTTCTTCCCTCTGTCTGTCTGTCCAGTTGTGCTGTACTCGGTGCAGATCTTCACAGGGAATGTTCCCGGGGCAGGGACGGATGCCAAGGTCTACATCACCATCTACGGAGACCTGGGAGACACTGGGGAGCGGTACCTTGGCAAGTCAGAAAACCGCACCAACAAGTTTGAGAGAGGAACGGTATGTGGGCCACATGGCGTTTACCCCGCTTTCCTTCTCCTCCCCATTTCCAGTTATCTGAGTGCCAGCTCTTCTTGGTGCCTGGGGTGTCTGGGAACTTTTGGGGCCATCACACACCCTCCTTTGGGCTTTTGCCCTTCCCTTCCCCTACAAATGCAGCCCATCCCCCTTTCCCAGCCAATGTATCCACCCTGGGTCCTGCATGTGGGGCTGCGTGGGGCAGAAGATGGGGATTGAGCTCTAAGCTGTTGCTACATAGGATGGCTCATCTGCAGAAAATTCAGTTCACCGTGGTGGTTCCTGCATGCAGAGGTGAAGGTTGCAGAACAGAGAGGATGGGCCAACCCACAGAGGCTTGCCTTGGGGGTGTGTAGGCATGGGTCTGCCAGTAACTCCTTGTCTGATCCAACTCCTCTGACCTCTGTAAAGTGAGGAGTCAGGTGTGAATTGGTTAAACTGTGTCATGCAGAGCTCTGGGCAGCACCAAGGCCCTCAAAAACCATGAGGACTGCGAGAGGGGGCAGAGAGGCCCCCCACTACCTCCCAGGTAGAACTGCCTTGACCTGGCCTATCTATTGGGGTGCCACAGAAGCCCTCTATTAAGCAAAGGGTTCTGTGGCTATTAAAGGGGTTAGAAAACCACATGACCAGACTGTCTAAGGCCCTTCCAGCTCTGACATACTGTGATTTTTTTAAAAAGAAGTCCATCCAGTGGAGCCTTGTAGGGTGGGTATTGCAAACTTCCCTTACTCCCACCTTGACTCCTCTCCCTGTGCCCTTTCTGTCTCACTTCACTTGACCCCCAGTCCCTTTTTCTTCTCCTCTCCATTCATCTACATCTCTCCTGAAGCCCTCCACAGGCCAGGAGATCAGATGTGGGGAATCAGTTCCTAATTTGAGCTGTGGTCTTACCCAGGGCCATGTGCCTGGGGGTTTTATGCATCAACCAATGGCTCTTTACCAAGGTTGTCCTTAAGCCTGACCTTTGGCCAGACATGACCCTGAGTGTTGAACCACTTGCTGCTGGTGAGGAGGAAATTAGCCCTGGGGCAAGAAAAGTGTCACCATTTAGGTGTCACTTAAGTGGGTCTGCAGTGGCTGGTGACTCCATGAGTCAGGCCTCATGGAAGGAGCCCCAGCCCGGCCACCAGGTCCCAGGGTCAGGCCCTAGTGCCCCCATTCATTTGATCCATGATCCAGATATAGACTATATATATATATATGGCTTCAGTTTACTGATTTTGAAGCAATAATATTAATATAATTGCTAAGGAGACCTCTGGACTGAGGAACAGGACAAAATGTAAGAGCACTCTGAATGACACAAAAAAATTAAAGTCACACACACACACACACACACACACACACACCCTGTGAGAGATATAATTATCTGCCACCTGTGTACAGTAGCTAGGGGGAGACCTATTCTCCTCTTTCCATTTTGGAAAAATCAAATGTCCAAGAGGTCACATGGATTCATTTGAAGTCCCTGACTTTACTTTAGGGATGTGATTAATCAGGTGCTCAGACACTGGGGTCAGATCTCCCAACTTCAAATCCTTGTTCTAGAACTACACATTTCTAGTTGTGCAGTCTTGGGCAAGTTACTTAACATCTCTGTGCCTCTGTTTCCTCCACCTAAAACAGTTAATTTTAAGTCATTGTGAAAGTCAATTGAATTGAAACATGTGAAGTACCAGACTGTGCCTGGCACACAACTGGCTCTTTGTGCTGGGCATTGCCAAAGCTTGGGAGAGCTTGCCTGTCCCTTGACTGCATTGATGCCTGGGGAATGCATTGGTAAAACAGCAATGTGCCACATTCAGCCGACAGATCAATTTCTGTCCATGGCTGTATTTACAGAGCCTGGCCAAGAATAGGCACTCAATAAATAAGTGTTGGGTGAATAAATGAATGAAAGTGATGAAGGTGATGTGATCCATGCTCCTCTGTGTTCAGATTCTGTGTTTTCTCCTCTCAGCAATTGTACATCATGATAAGAAGCTTCACCCTGTCACTATCTCCTCCTTTCCTCTGGTTTTGATGCCACATCAGGAAAGCTGGGGCTACTTCTGGGTCAGTTACTACTTATGTGACCTTAGCTGAGCATCTAAAAGCTTCCATTTCCCTAATCATTTGCTCTGGCACCCAGCCATCATCTTTGACATGCCTTTTCCAACCAGCACGTCCTCCATGCCCCCATCCACTCCATCGTCAGATCTGGGAGATTCCCCCCTCTAAATATCCTCAGCCAAGTCTGCTCCATCCACTCAGCCTGGTCTCCCTGCTCCAGGCCCTGCAAGCCAATCATCTTCTGCCTTCCTCAATCAACCCACCCAACGCCAATGGAGCCAATCCAGCACTTCACTCCTTCAGGGCCCCCTACGGATCCCAGATCCCACCTGAATCCTTCAGGGGATTTGCAGATCTTCATGACCCATCTGGCATGTCCTGCCTGGAATATCCCTGACAGACCATTGGGCCCATTTTTCAGAATGTCCCACACTTCCTCCTGTCTCCAAACCTTTCTGAATGCTTTCCCTGCATACATGTACATGCACCTATAGAAAATGGATAATGCTGCTCTGTGGTTTCACTTTTTTACATAAAAGACCTCATACTATGTAAGTACTTCTTTGACTTTGCATTCAGTGGGATGCCTTAGAAATCTTTCTGCATCCAGATATTTGAATGTAGATGGAGCTGGCTCTTCTTTGTAACCACGACACCCATCCACTTCACAGGAAAGGCTGTGTCAGAGTTATTTAACTCTTTCCTAGGTAGCAGCCCCCCAGATGGCTTCCAATTTCCCACTGTAAAACTTGTCCTGCAGTAAGCATCCTTGTGCACATATGAAAATCTTCCTCTAGACAGATGCAAAGAAGAGGAACTGCTGTGTCACAGGGTGTACCCATTTTTACTCAAATGATCTCAGTCAATTGCCAATGTCTCAACTTAACAGGACTGGGCCAAGCACCTCTCATCTATCACTGTCATAGCCTCCATCCCCTCCCCCAACATACACACAGCTCATCAAGGTTCATCTTCCAAACACCCACAAGCTCATTCCAAGAGAAATTTGGGAGACAGCAATTTTCTCCAAGGAGTCGCACACACAAGTAGACTGTAGAATGGGAACATTATGGCCCCACTGAGGCCGTGAACTTGTACACTAGACACTTATCTTAGGGATTTGGGCCTGGAGGGCTCCCCAGCTAGGAAAATCTGTTCAGCCCAACAATCAAGGAGCGTAGAAGGCCCTGGGAGGATGGGGTTGGAGTGGGTTGAAGCGGGGTGCTCCCCCCCAATCCTCACACCTGGACTCCCCAGGCCGATACCTTCATTATTGAGGCCGCCGACCTGGGCGTCATCTACAAAATCAAGCTGCGCCATGACAACACCAAGTGGTGTGCGGACTGGTACGTAGAGAAGGTGGAGATCTGGAACGACACCAACGAGGACGAGTTCCTGTTCCTGTGCGGGCGCTGGCTGTCCCTGAAGAAGGAGGACGGGCGTCTGGAGAGGCTCTTTTATGAGAAGGTACAGTGAGAGAGGTTTAGGGCCTTGGCTTAGCCATGGCTTGTCACCATCTTCATACCTGGGGAGGATCCATGGGGCAGAAGGTGCTGGAACTGTGACGGGCTGGGGTCATGCTTTTCTGGACAGGAGTACACTGGGGACCGTAGCAGCAACTGCAGCAGCCCTGCTGACTTCTGGGAGATTGCCCTGAGCTCCAAGATGGCAGATGTGGACATTACCACCGTGACGGGGCCCATGGTCGACTATGTTCAGGAGGGCCCAGGTAAGCTGAGCAGGAAGATCTTTTGAGGAACAGGTACATGGAAATGTTTTTAAGCTATTCTTTTTGGGGGTGCTGAAGATTGAACCCAGGGGCATTCTACCTCCAAGCTACACCCCCAGCTTTTTTTTTTTTGAAACGGGGTCTTGATAAGTTGCTGAGACTGGCCTCAAACCTGCAATCCTCCTGTCTCAGCCTCCCGCGTACTGGTTTTTAAGATATTCTTGGACAGGCCATCCTTTAGCCTCATGGTCATCCATGACTTAGGTCTAGTGCTTTGTAATTTACAGTGTTCATACATATTGCCTATTTCCATCCCCTTGACAGCCCTGTGAGGTGAGAGGACAGAGATAAAACCCCTTTACAGATGCAGAAGCAACAGCTAAGAGATGTTAGGGTGATGCTGCCCTTAGTTCACTGATCCCCTACCAGAGTATTGTTGCAAACTGTGCCTTCACCCTATCAGAACATAGATTCAGTCCAGAGCACTGGGGTAATCAGACAGAAATCAACAGCAACAGGGAGAATCCTTTGCATGTCCACAGCGCATTGCCCAAAGCATTCAGCCATGCAAAGCACTGTATAGTGTGTGGCAGGGGCGGGGTAGAAAGTACCAATCTAGTTTGGGGATTCAAGTTCCATTTCTGGTTCTGACAATAAAACCAGCTTTGGACAGTCATTCTCTTGGCTTCAGTTTTTTCTTCCTCCATAAAACAGTATCATATTTTGCCAGTCATATTTTTGAGATAAGGTGATTCTATATTTGTCTAATGAGCACTTAAATGCACTGCCTTCCTATCCAGTTTCCCTTAAGACTAAGAATGTGACAATGACGATATCTCCCTCCAGGAGACCATGTGGTGGATCTGTAGGGTCAGGCAGAGAGAACTAGTCTATTTACACTCTATTTCTCACTCTGTGAATAAATGACAGGACCCTCTAAAAGTGCTTCTCCTTAGTTAAGCACTTTGATCCCCCTGCAAAGACTTTGTAAAGAGCCGGACGTGGTGGCGCATGCTTGTAATCCCAGTACTTTGGG
The DNA here is from genome assembly GCA_004027185.1 of Glis glis. Taxonomy (NCBI): domain Eukaryota; kingdom Metazoa; phylum Chordata; class Mammalia; order Rodentia; family Gliridae; genus Glis; species Glis glis. The sequence continues at coordinate 19,708 of PVJS01026498.1, forward strand.
AGGCGGAGACCGGAGGATCCAGGTTCGCGGCCAGCCTACCTAGTGAGGCCCTCCACAACTTCATGAGACCCGGTTTCAAAATAAAGTATAAAAAATAGGGCTGGGGGTGTAGCACGGATGTAGAATGCCCATGGGTTCAATCCCTGGTACCGCAAAAAAAAAAAAAAAAGACTTTGTAAAGATAAAACAGTGTCTTGCACTGGTGCAGAAAACTGCATGTGATTTCAGGGCTAGTTTGGAGACTTTTCAAAGAGATACAGATTGCATAACCCAAACCCAATGCACCAGGGCAGTGTGTTCTGACATGTTGAGGAAGATGGGTTGGGAGAAGGGTTTCCAGCTTGCATCTATTAGTAACTGCAAATGACAGAGACCTGGAGATAGTGGCTTGAACAAATTCAGAATTTTTCTTTTTGCTTGCATAAAAGTTCAAAAGTAGGCCATCTGGGACAATATGGAAGCTCCAATGAAATCAGGGACCTAGTTCCTTCAACCTGGTCACTCTGGTAAGCTCGTCAATGGCCTTCATCCTGAAGGTTGCCCATTATTCTAAGATGACTATTGGAGCTCCAGCCATTGCATCCTTGTTCCAAGCAGAATAAATGGAAAAGGGCAAAAGGGTACTCCTTCCAGTAGGGTCAGACCCTTTAAGAAAGATTTTCCTGGAAACCCACTCAATAATCTCTGCTTACATATTATGACCACCTCTAGCTATAAGGAGAGTGGATGCTGAGTGGGTAACTAGAAATCCATTCCACACTAAGCTGAGCAAGTTTTTATGCTCACTAATCTGGTTTGGTTGGGAAATGGCTGTCTTCCAGGACTTTGGCCAACCATGTTACATGTATAATACATTTTTTACTCTTCCTCAAATTCCTACTTTCTATGAGACATGGCTCTTGCTAACCTCCTTTTTGCTGACCATGGCAGGCTTTTCAGGCCATACAAGTGAACTTGGTGAGAGGTTATTATTCTTACCCTCCTTGCCTGGTAATGCTAAGTTCAAGTAAGAAAATTTGATCAAAGGGTTTTGGGGAGCTTGACACTCCAAACAAGTGACAAGGACACTCTCTTAGGTCTTCACATCAGGAGTGACCAACTTGCTCATTCCTTGGACCACAGACACCATAGATAACTTGCCAGTGTGGACAGTTTCTTTGCATGTGGCTCTGAGCAGGGAGCTGAGGTCAGTGGCCTCTGGAGGTCATTTCCAAGTCTCCAAGCCCACAGAGCAGTGTCTGTCCACCGGGCCCACTATGAGGCTGGGCCCCCACAATCTCATGTAGTTGTTCCCTACTCTGTGCATCTTGTGCAGTGATCCCCTACTATGTGTCCATCACCACTGGGAAGCACAAGGATGCAGCCACTGACAGCAGAGCCTTCATCTTCCTCATCGGTGAGGATGATGAGCGCAGCAACCGCATCTGGCTGGACTACCCCCAAGGGAAGAGGGGCTTCGGCTGTGGCTCCGTGGAGGAGTTCTATGTTGGAGGCTTGGACGTGGGCATCATCAAGAAAATAGAGGTGCTGGCCTTTGGGGCCCTGTGATGGTGACTGCCCCAGGAAAGAAAAAAGCTAACCAGTACATGGGGGGCAGGGGCAGGCTGAGCAATGACCTGGAGCCCCTTCAAGGTAGCAGAGGGATCTCCCATCCTCTAACAACAATGAGCTAGGTGACCTTGGGTGAGTCCCCCACCCCACTTGGTCCCCATTTTCCACCCACCCAATGGACACACCCTATGTATTAGTTTTCAATTGCTGTGTAACAAATTCTCACCAATTTAATAACCCAACACAAGTGTGTGATCTCTCATGGGTCAGATGTGACTTATCTGGGTCCACTTCTCAAGGACTCATTAGGGTGGAAGCAAGTTTCAGTGAGGGCTGCGACCTTGTCTGAGGCTCGGGGGCCTCTTCCAAGCCCCCTGGCTGTGGGCCAAGTCCATTTTCTTGGGGTTGTTATACTGAAGCCTCCGGTTCCCAGGGGCTACCTGCCATTTCCTGCCATGTGGCTCTCCACAAAAGCTGGCAGTGTGCTTGCTCAGGGCAATAGGAGATGAGAGCTTCTGCTTCAACCCTCTCTGACTCCTTCCAACTCTGAGGTCAGGCCCACCTGGAATCACTTTTTTTTTATTTGGTACTAAGGATTGAACTTGGGGGTGTTCTATCTCTGAGCTAGACTTCCAGCTCTATTTTATTATATATATATATATATTTTATTTTGAAACAGAGTCTTGATAAGTTGCTGAAACTGGCCTCGAACCTGTGATCCTCCTGTCTCAGACTCCCAAGTACTAGGATTACAGGTGTGCACCAACACAATTAACTCAAAGTCATCTGTTTAGAGACCTTAATTAGATCTGAAAAATCTCCCTTCATGGAAGGGCCTTGGCCAGGGGGTGCCCAGCACACTAGAAGGAAGCATCAAGGGTGGGGGATGCAGGACAGGGAGGGGAACACTGAGCAGGAAGGACTGTCTGGCGTGTCCCTTCCCAGCTGGGCCATGACGGGGCCTCCCCTGAAAGCTGCTGGCTGGTGGAGGAGCTGTGCTTGGCAGTACCCACCCAGGGCACCAAGTACACGCTGCGCTGCAACTGCTGGCTCGCCAAGGATCGGGGCGACGGCGTCACCTCTCGTGTCTTTGACCTCCTGGATGCCATGGTGGTGAACATCGGGAAGAAGGTATGGGGTGCTGTGGCTGTGCATTGCAGGTAGTGGAGCAGTGGGCATGGAAGTGAGGAAGGAGGAGGCTTGTCACTGGGGCATCGCAGAAGCGGAAGCCTGGGATACTGGCTAGATTCACTTTGCCGAGAGCTAAGCGACAGTATTCTTTTGGTCTGCTGCTATGTGACCTTGGGCAAGTCACCTGGCCTCTCTAGACCCTCATTTCTCATACACCACATGGAAACAATGCTTTCCTCATGGCCTGTTTCGTGTTAGATCTTGGTGAGAACCAAGGAGATCATGAACAGTCCATGAAGAGCTTTGGAAGGTAACAGCTGTGCATAGACCTTCAGGGTCATTATTCTGCTGGGATACCCTGCCAACACAATAGCATGGGGACAGGTAAAGATGGCCCTTGAGAAACTGTGAGCCTGTGGATCTCGCAATGCAGCAGATGTGAGACCTTTCTTACTAGCGATATGGGGGTGTCTCCTTTTATAGGGTTCTTGTCCAGTGGATTTTGACAAATGCAGTCCAAGGGTTAATGAAGGGTATAGAAATATGGGAGTTTATTTTAAGTCAAGGAAAGATAGAAGGAAAAAACAGATCCCACACACATGAGGGAGGGGAGGGATCTCCAAAAGAGTAACCACCGAAGCTCTTTGGAGGTGGGCTTTTATTATTGCAGTTTCCCATCTGCTCTTTTACAACTGGTCAATATTGGGTCTTGGGAAACCAATGTCTTGCCCAACTTCAATCTTAGTTTGAACTGTTATCTTGTGGGCTCTGACCTCCTGGTGCCTACTCATATCTTACCTCCCTGCTCACCTCATTCCATCTCACAGAAGGTGATTCAGACACCTTTTTAAATCCCTCCTGTTCCCAGGTCCTCTGCCCTGCCTAAACAGAAGCCTGGAAACAGGGTGCTCTGTGCTCCTGTCCTTGTTCCAAGTCTAACTGGCTGGATGACCTGGGACAAGTTGCATGAACTCAGAGGTCAGGGCCAGGCAGGAAGTAGGATGCCTGGGTGACTGGAGCCAAAGGACACGTAGCCAGTTGGTGGCCCGGAGGCCTCCAGTTCACCTGACCCCGTGGGCTTCTCTCTCTCTCATAAGCTGTGGGATCAACAGAATATCCTAGGCCTTATCGCTGTCTCTGAATTCCAACCAACTGGTTGCTCAGTTTTGATCAGAAGCTGTCTGCAAAGGCAAGAACCTGAGCAGGGCCGCCCGCCTTAGCTGTGGCACCTGCAGGAGGGGCTGGCTTCTGGACTCTAAAACCCTTGGCAGGCAGGAGTGTGGGTGCTGCCTTCCCCTGCAGGAGAGTCGAGAGCAGAACTCTCTGCAGCACAGACAGCCTCCCCCTCCCCAGACATCTCCATCTGTGGCCAGGATGCCGGTGTGGGTGAACGCGCCATGCATCCGGGCTTCCGCCCTGACCCACTTCCCAACCCAGGTGTGCCTGTGTGTGTGCCGCCCCAGCACACCCCACAGCCCACACCCCACCCAGGACAGCTGCATCTCCCCAGCTCTAGCCCAGGAAAATCCAGGCCCACACCCCTGCTATTCACAGAACAAAAACCCACATTTGTCACTTGACAAAGAACCACAGGGCTCTTTCGACTGGCCCTCTCCACAGGACGCCTGATACCAGACCGGAATCACAGGAGCCCTGCTTCTGTCTCTTTTTGGAAACATACTGATTACATAAAAAGGGATGTGTCTGTGTAAAGAGAAAGATGGACGCAGAGAACACAGGGGTCGGCAGAGCCAGCCCTCAGACACCAGTCTTCACGGGGCCACCGGTGCACTCATTTTGATCATGCTATTTTTATGCCTGTCTGGGTAAGAACAAGAAAGGGTCAGGCTCTGGCTTGTGTCCCCAATAGCCCCTCCTGCCATCTCAACTGCCCCCAGTGGGTGGTCTGGGGGTTCCTATAAGGTACTAGCTACTCGCAAACTCCCTGCTCAAATAGGTCCTGAGCCTCCTGTGGGCTGGGCTGCACACGTTGTGTCTGTGCTTGCAGTATCATGGTGGAGATTCTGGATGCTGCTAGAAAAGTACCCGCCAGGCACAAGGACAGGGGGAGTGATGGCTGTGATTCGTAAGCTGGGTCCTGAGATTCAAGGCTTCCTGGTGGCGGGGACCAGGCTCCTGCACAGGTGAGGCAGGATGTGGCAGCCTTGGGGGAAGGGAGGCCAGGGATGTTCAAAGGAAACTGCCAGCCTGGCTCTGCCTCTCCTGAACCTTAGACCTCATTGTTAGTCCATCGGCACCTAGTAAGAGGGGATGGGATAAAAACCCAGGACCAGGGAGCACCCCAGAGTGTCAACATAAGGGATGCTTCTTTCCATGAGGCTGCCTCTCAAGAAGAACCAGGGCAGGGCCTCAGTGGAGGCACCCCAAACCCCAGGAAGGAAGGGCAGCCTCCCCTCCCCCTTCAGTGGAGGCAGGCAAAGAGAACTCATTCTTTTGGAGCAAACCTCAGGCAAAAGAACAAAATCTGGATCTAAAGTGGAAATTGTGTGAATAGGCCATTGTCCTGCTCACGAGTGACTCGAGGCAGAGCTCCCTTAAATATCACCCCCAACTGCGCCATTTGCTCAGGGACCTCAAGGCTTACAGACTGTGGTGGAAGTAGGGGACACCCAGAACCACTGCTCATCTTGAGGTCACACCTGTGGCAGGCCCAGGGATGGGCACCCATACAAACTGTCTGTGCCCCCTGAATTCTTTTTTTTATGTTTTTATTGGTGCATTGTAGTCTCACATCACAATGAGTATCAGTTTGGTGTTAACATACATGCACACAGCTCTTGGTGTTCCTCCCCCCGCCCCCCCACATGTAGCACTGAGAATGATGTTGGTATAATCTCATATATACACATTGTTTATGTCAGTAATTCCATAGATTCACTTCTTTCTTGCCCTTCCCCTTCCCTTGTACCCCTTCCCTTGCATCACTGAGGGTTCTCTGTTGTCATTGGAGTCCCTTTTGTGTCCCCACTACTCCCTAGGTTGCGCATATTAATGAAAACATATGTCCCTTCTTTTTTTGTGATTGGCTAATCTCACTTAACATAGTGTTCTCTAGATATTTCAATTTTTTTTTCAAATGCTGTTATTTTGTTCTTCTTTATTGCTGAGTAGAATTCCATTGTGTGTATTTCCCATAATTTTGTAATCCATTCATCTGTTGATGAACATCTAGGTTGGTTCCATAATTTGGCCACTGTGAATTGTGCTGCTATGAACATGGGTATGCATATATTACTGTTGTTTTCTAGTTTCAGTCCCTTTGGTATGATACCCAGTAGTGGTTTAGCCAGATCATATGGTGGATCCATTCCCAGTTTTCTGAGGAATCTCCACACTGATCTCCATAGTGGTTGAACTAGTTTGCAATCCCACCAACAGTGTAGAAGAGTCCCAATTTCCCCACATCCTCGCCAACATTTGTTGTTGTTTGACTTCTTAATGCTTGCCATTCTAATTGGGGTCAGATGAAATCTTAGAGTAGTTTTAATTTACATCTCCCTGATTGCTAATGATGTTGAACATTTTTTCATGTATCTATTGGCCATTTGTATCTCTTCTTTCATGAAGTGTCTATTCATTTCAGTTGCCCACTTCTTGATCGGATTATTTGTTTTCTTAGTGTAAAGCCTTTTAAGTTCTTTGTATATCCTAGATATTAGACCTCTGTCAGAGAGATAGCTTGCAAAGATCTTCTCCCATTCAGTAGGCTTTCTCTTTAAGCTCTTGATGATTTCCTTTGATGAGCAGAAGCTTTGTAGTTTAATGCTATCCCACTTATTAATTCTTGTTTTAATTTCCTGTGCTTTGGAGGTCTTGTTGAGGAAGTTTATACCTGTGCCTATATGATGGAGTGTTGGACCTATGGCTTCTTCTAATAATTTCACAGTCTCTGGTCTAACTTCCAAGTCTTTGATCCATTTCGAGTTGACTCTTGTGCAGGGTGAGAGGTAAGGATTCAGCTCCATGTTTCTACAGGTAGATAACCAGTTTTCCCAGCACCATTTGTTGAAAAGACTGTCCTTTCTCCAACGTATGTGCTTGGCACCTTTGTGGAAAATCAATTGGCTATAAGTATGTGGACTTGTTTCTGTATCTTCTATTCTGTTCCACTGGTCTATGTGTCTGTTTTTGTGCCAATACCATGCTGATTTTATTACTATAGCTCTGTAGTATGATTTGAAGTCAGGAATTGTGATGCCTCCTGCATGATTCTTATTGCTGAGAATTGCTTTGGCTATTCTGGGTCTTTTGTTTCTCCATATGAAATTAATGACTGATTTTTGCTAGCTCTGCGAAAAATGATGTTGGTATTTTGATAGGGATTGCATTGACTGTAGATTATTTTTGGCAGGATGGCCATTTTGATAATATTTATTCTGCCTATCCAAGAGCAGGGGAGATCTTTCCATCTTCTAAGATCTTCAATTTCTTTCTTCAGTGTTCTATAGTTTTCATTGTAGAGGTCTTTTACCTCTTTGGTTAAGTTTATTCCTAGGTATTTGATTGGTTTTGAAGTTATTGTGAATGGGATTGTTTTCTGGATTTCTTTCT